>MU161753.1:10752-22769 GCA_015888305.1 Antheraea pernyi
TATACGATATTCGAAAAGTGTTTTAACATTAACTTTTACGTAATAGTTTACTTGCAAGTTTTTTTTTCACTTCTCTATTGAACTGTACAAGAACGTGTTTTAATAGCGGGCTTACATGGAGCTAGTATAAATTAATTATTTGTGGATTTAGCATGCTATAAACAAAAATGTTTTTTTTCATACTTTGCAGGTTTTAGCATTTCAGGTCACAATCTCACTTCATATAAATTATAGTAACATGCTAAACCTAGGGCATTTTTTTTACTCGTACACGGCGGCTAATACCTCCGCCTCTAGCTCCCAGGGAAGGGAGCCGGCCAGCACCATGGCCGCCGCCGAGGACACCGTTCGGTAACCTCGTATTACCCTCAACGCCACTGTACGCTGCGCGGCACGCAGTGCACGAATGTTGGTGGCGTTGAGGGCGTGCACCCATAACGGTGCTCCGTAGGCGGCCATGGACCGCACCACCCCCATGTAAAGGCGGCGGCAAGCGGCACCCGGCCCCCCCGTGTTGGGGAGGAGTCGTCCGAGCGCCGCTGCCGCCTTGACTATGCGCGGTCCGAGCCCCTTGAAGTGGGGCTCGAACCGCCAGCGTCCGTCCAGGGTGAGGCCCAGATATTTCATCTGGGTCCCCACCCTGACCCGGATGCCTTCCACATAAATGTGGGCCCCTGGAGGTGGCCCCCGCCGAGGCCC
Organism: Antheraea pernyi; assembly: GCA_015888305.1. Lineage (NCBI taxonomy): Eukaryota > Metazoa > Arthropoda > Insecta > Lepidoptera > Saturniidae > Antheraea > Antheraea pernyi. Next base: position 11,452 of record MU161753.1, read on the forward strand.
GTGAAACATTAAGGCCTCGGTCTTGTTGAGGGCCACCTCGAGGCCCAGCCTTCTTATGCGCCCGACCACGAGAGTTACGGCCTCCGTGGTCAGGCGCACCAATTCCGGGAATTCCCCGCCCCGGGCTACGACTAGGGTGTCGTCCGCGTAGCAGATGAGGCGCGCTCCAGAAGGGAGCGCGCCGCGGAATACCCAGTCGTAGCCCATGTTCCACAGGAGTGGCCCTAACGCCGACCTACCTGCGTAGAGAGAACGAGACGCAACAATGCAAGTCACGTCGGTTTTCTATGTGAGGGTGGTAGTACCCGGGGCGAGCCGACCCATTCATGCTGAAACAAGAAATAGCTTCAGCGTGGCTCTACCGCCACTGGGAATTACTGGGAAACGTTGTCAAAATTGAAAGAAATGTATTATGATCATTGGAAGAAATATTTTGATGAAAGGAGCGAAGAAACAGGCATTTGATATAAAACAATATAGTGTCAGCCTCTTCATATGCGTCGGCTTAATTAATGTAAATAAAATTGACAATATATCATGGTAGCATTAAGACTCCGTTCGACACACTATCCCTGGGACACACTGCTTGCATACTTAGTTACGATAGCGGAATCTCCCAACTACCATTTATGTGGAAAGATTGACGATGTGCATCAATCGATGATGGAGTGTGCCAAGAACAACATCGAAAGAGAGTAGTTGTTGATGTAGTAAGTGTAAGTGTGTAGTAAGTAGTAAGTAAGTGATGTGTAGTAGTATGAGTATTAGTTGCCAGAGCATAGGTAATAATTGTCCAAGCATTTTGGTAAAACCCTGTTGGGGCGAAGTTAAGATGTTGTAAGACTTGTTATTTCAGCATCGACTCTCCTGATGAATCTAGAAAGAATGGGGAACAATGGAGCAGATATGTATTAGAATAATAGCTCCTAAAAATAAAAATAAACCCATGAAAATAAGTGTCTATAGAATCTGAAAACTATCTATAAAGTATAAATTTGCTTCCACATTCATTACACGTACGGCCAAGGAGTGGAATTCACTCCCGGCGTCTGTCTTCCCGTCATCTTATAACTTGGGAGTGTTGAAGAGTGAACAGGCATCTAGTGGGTAAGTGCGTAAGATCGTCGGCCTCATCGCCACTTACCATCAGGTGATATTGTGGCCAAGCGAGTACCTGTTGAACATTAAAAAAAATAAAATAATGTGGACAATATTCTGTGATGTGAATGATTCTAATAAGTACTTCGTGAAACTCGCTCGGTCTTTATGAGAATTAAACAATAATATGTAGACGAGGTAATAACTTTCTATAATGAAAATGCAAAATTAAATGCCACCTTCAAAATAAATAAAAATAAAGTTCACAAATCGTTTTAAAATTTAACATATTTAGTGTATCGATAGTATGCCACCCGTATTAGTGCTTATGCGGCAAAACACCAGTCTTTGTATCAGTCATTTAAAAAAAAACATTTTTAACTGACCTGAAAAAAGTTTAATTTTGTTTTATTGGACAAGGAATATTTTCGAAGAGTCTCATTTGAAATTCATTTACATTAGGGACCTTGGATATCGTAGATACATTCGCGAACTTCTCAAAATCGTATCGGATTTTTTTGGTAACTGAGACATTGGTTGATTTGTGACAATCCAATAGTAGATAGCTACCTGCCTAAATATGTTCAAAGCTTTTTTGAAGCATTTCTGTTATAATAGATATTTTTTTAAGTCGACTTTATTATTTGTTATTTTTTTCTAACATAATTAAACGTAATGTGAACTATCCGAAATTTCATAAGGTACTTCATTTTTAGTGTTACTTTCTCAAGAGGTACTAATAGACATATTAAGCACTAAAACTAAATGATATATTTATAGATAGCAGAAAATGTAACGTAAACAAGGTTCCCTTATTGACATCTGTCTAAATTAAGATATTTTCTGTACCTTACGATATAGATATAATCAGCCCCAGTCTGAGTTTTATTATTATATTTTGATATGAGAATATCAAAGAAAAATACTTTTAGCCTAGAAATACCTAAGGCCACGTCTCCGCCAGCCGATAACAAATATTTGATCAGGCATATAGGATTTCTCATTTCGTTAACGTATCCACTAAATTTTGTATGGGGAAAAAGTTACTTACAAATACTTTACGTGCGTTACTTTTTTATTAAACGTTAATATACGATTAATTTAGTTTGCAAAGTGTAAACCTAAATATTAAACTTGGTATGTTCTTGTAGATCATACCTTATAATGATACCGTTAAACAAACACATTGAGTACATAAAACCAAAATCGAGCTATGAACGTCAAAACTAGCTCCATTTCGGACAACAAACCAATCATCGAGAAGAACTAGCAAGAAACTTGATCTGGTTTGTTTTTTCATCATACATATTCTTACAAAGATTGATAGTTACATTCGTTTTTATATGGATACGCAAAGAGGTCGTCATTTCCAGACGCCACCATTGTTATTGTTATTGATCCACCCTATAATATCCCTTAGACATTAAAACTCGCTTGAAATAGTGTTTGAACTCACTATCTGGCAAATCGGTAATATGCTTTAGGACTTTGTTATAAAATCTAATACTATTACCTAAAAAAAACGGTTACTGGTATTAGTGAGCCTGAAACTTGAAATTATGATTACTACCTGTTCAAAAATATCATGTCGTCCAAAAACTGAAGACATATTTTGATAATTCTAGAATTCTCTTCAGAGATCACGGCAAGCCCATAATTAAAACAAAGTCCCGTCTACATATTAAAGCATAAACGCAGACTCTGAACTCAGAACTCAGAATCGTCTAAAATTAGTACATCTCGAAAGCGTTTTTGCTGCTATAAATCAAACTGTACCAGCGTTTCAGAAGTTTTCATCCTCCGTTTTATTAGGTATATTATCATGCCACAGCGCCGCTCACGACATTTTTATCTTGGACATCGAAGTAGTTATAAAAACGAGCAAAAGAATTCTAGTATCTACAAACGGACTATTTACAGGTCTATTTGAAGATAATCTTAAATTGAAAGAGTAGCCAAATATTGGCATATACTCTTAAAATAAAAGCTTAAATATCTTTTAACGTATCATGTCCGCGTTTTAATTTATTAAGGTCAAAGATGACAAAAGCAGAACTTTCCTGTTTTCTATGCGTTAAATGATATTTAAATTTAGGATAAAAGTTGTAGGGTACAAAATTCTTTACAAATATTTTACACATATTTTTTAAAGGGCTAATCGTTTTTAAGATAAAGTACGGAGAATGTGGAGCGGTCAGCTATATAATGCAAGGTCCACTTTCAATCCTAATGAATAGTATGGTTTATACAGCCTTATTTACTTAAAAAATATAATAATACTACTTTACGAATTAAATGTATAAAGGATGGCTCAACTGTCAACTCTAAAAGCAAGCCTTTCTCAATCCTAGGTACTGCACCTGACTGGACTATTTTAATGGATACGTATGACAGGCACTATAAAATCCCAGAGGATGTTGGTGTTTCGTCATCCAAACCGGACATATTCCTCTTTTCTAGACACATTAAAGATATATTACTAGTAGAGCTTGCGGTACCGTAGGAAACCAACGTTCCTAAAGACCACACATGCAAATTAAATAAATATTACGATCTAACTAACGAACTAAATAAAAATGGCTATGTGGTTAATTTATACGCGGTAGAAGTATGAGCGAGAGGTATACCAGCAAAATCTCTCTATAACCTTCTGAAGGACCTTGGCCTGTCGAGAACTGCAGTAAGTTCTATTTTAGAACGAGTATCAAAGGCTGCACTTGCAGGTTCCTACCAAATTTGGCTAGGCAGGGTGGGAAACTCGAGCAGTGAAGGTGAGCGTTGATGCGCATCTCAAAGGGGGCCTCCTTAGACCTACACCTGGGTCGCAAGTCCTGGGAACTGCTCTGAGTTTCTCCCTCAGACACACGATGAACCCGGCACCCGCTCGGTAAATCCATAGAATGCTAAGAAGTTCGTCTCAAGCAAAGTCGTTTTTCACGTTTGTCTGTATATTATCTTAGTTCTTCCTTACTTTACTTCGTTTACTACGTCACGAATTTTATGGTTTTAAGTACTGTTAGATATTTTGTTGTCCAGAAGGTTTATATATATATGATACGTATATATTAAACTAGCTGATACCCGCGGCTCCGCACGCGCTTTTTAAAAATTTATTAAAGAAATGTAAAATTGTAAGTGGGTGTGTACATTACAGAAACGCTTTTTCAAAAACATTTGTAACTACGATACGAACGCCATCTACTGTAACATGTAACGTGTACATTAGATATATGAATACTAATAATATATCGAATGGGATGGGATTTATCATCAGCAACATACCTGGATTTTCAACCTACTATATACCAAACTCAGTGCTCACTAACACTATATAAGAAAGTAATGAAAATTATAAGCTATACATTATCGAATAATATATCTTAAATCTTTTATTATATAGATATAATATGCCCGTATTGTCTATATACTTAAGTTATTCTTATACGTTGCTATAAACGCTGAGTTATGTAGAAGCAAACGCGGTAAATAAAACAATATGGCCGCCAAATTGACCAAAAAGATGATATAATTCATATTACATACAAATATATGACTTTCAATTAGGTATATTTATTATTATTGGAGTCCAGTAAGGTACACATCTATCGCGGTTGTAACATATGTTTGATCAATTTCACACGAACGAATGCCCAGGTAGCAGTTAATCACTACATAGTGTACCAATTCAAATAAAAAAAGAATCATTAAAATCGGTTCACAATTGACTAAAATATCGATTAACATACATAAAAAAATACATACAACCGAACATAGTAACCTCCTCCTTTTTCGAAGTCGGTTAAAAAGAAAGTCCTCTGTCAGTTTATCTGTTCGCGATAAAGTCAAAAACGACCATTTTCATGCCATTTTCACCAGTAGATAGAATGATGATTCATGGGGAAGGTTTAGGTATAATTTGTCAAGGTTTTCATTTTATTATCCGTCTCCGTCCGTATAACGTCTTCCGAGCCCGCTAGTTATCTGCCCGTAAAAGCCCCGTGAAAGTCGGTCCAATCAATTAGGAGATAGTAGGATATTGCGGACGAAGTCTTGAGAATCAAAATAAAATTGTCTAAGTTACTTCTTATAAGGTGAGTTATCTTCCAGTGAAAGTCCCGTGAAAATCAGTTCAAGCATTACGGATATTCCACTGCGTCCCAAGGCGAATAAAAAACCTAAATTATTTTTATAAGGTCTGTTATCTACCAGTGAATACCCCGTGAAAATCGGCCCAAAGTAATGCGGACGAAGCCGTGGACAAATAAAATAGAATATGTCAACCGCTATAATTTCGGTTATCTGGCAGTAAAAAGTAAAATTCCTGTTAAAATAGGTCCAGTCGTTTTAGAGATTACCCAGAACAAACAAACAAACAGACAAAATATAAAAATATTCATAATATATTCAAATTTTAATATATTCAAATTTCAAAAAATTCAAAATTAATATATTCAAAAAAATAGTCATTTGTAGCCATATCCATTCATCAAAAAGTTGTTATTTTAATTGTACATACACAAAATTTATTTTTATAATACGTAATAGAGAACAAATAAAAAAAAATTGGAAATAAAAGTAATATAAACTATTTGAATAGGAAAACAAAATAAACTTTGAAAATGTTAGCTTTGATACTTACCACATAACTTCAGAATTGGCAGTATGAATTAATTCCTTCGCCTCTCCTATTGCACGAATATTATTACTACTACTTGCCACGTTACCATGGCAACGTATATAATAATAACGTAATCGCTCAAAAGTAAAAAAAGTGCCCGATTTTGAAACATTCTTCATTGGTGCTCTACTTCTACTGGTCTTAGCGTGACTATATATAGCCTAAATTAAAAATTAAAATTCCTCGATAAATGAGCTATCTAAAACTGAAAGACTTTCTCAAATCGGACTGGTATTTCCTGAGATCATAGCGTTCAACCAAACAAACAAATAAACAAAATAATGTTTCAAAATCGGGCTTTTTTTTGCTTTTGAGAGCTTTTGTTAGTAGTAGTAATAATATTCGTTCAATAGGACAGGCGAAGGAATTAATCCATACTGGCAATTTTGAAGTTGTCAATAGCTTATAATTTGCATTACTTTTTTATATAGTGTTAGTGAGCACTGAGTTTGCTATATAGTTCTATTTGTATTCATATATCTAATGTACACGCTACATGTTACAGTTGGCGTGCGGGTCGTAGTTACAAATGTTTTTGAAAAAGCTTTTCTGTAACGTACACACCCACTCACAATTTTACATTTCTTTAATACATTTTTTAACAAGCGCGTGCGGAGCCGCAGGTAACAACTAGTAAATAATAAAGTGACTCAATTGGAATATACCAGATTTATATTATGATTACCAAAAAAAACATATTTAGAAAAGCAATAATGCTCAACAAGCCTGCCCAGATATCAATTCTGCCACCAAGAAGCGCAGCAATTCATCAACTTCTAAATCTACTTCTTCTAGACCAGGCTGAGTTTTTTGAATTGCACTATACCTTAATTACTGTAAAACATAAATTATTACTGAAACTAATCAATTTAATAAAATCAATATAATATCGGAGGATTCTACTACCGCAGCAGTTTTGTTCATATTATGACAGAGACTTGAAAAATACGCCTACGCAACATTAATTGCCAAGTAACTGTGCAGGATCTCTTTTCTTGGGGCTCAACTAATTATCTCTTCTTTCTGCATTTGAGCATACTGCCTATCCTCGACCTCGTGGTAAATTAATAAGAAATACAAACCACTTCTCTCTCTATTTAACCTGCCAATAATGGGGGCGAATGAGCCAGATAATCCGGCTTCTTAAGGCGGATTCAACCACAAAGTCAAAAGTCGTGCTATAAAAAAAACTCATGTAATGTAATATTACACGTTCAGTTTTTAAGAGTGGTAGAGCCACGCTGAAGCTATTAGTGGTTTCAGCATGAATGGGTCGGCTCGCCTGGGGTAGTACCACCCTCTCATAGAAAACTGACGTGAAGTAACAGTGCTTGCATTGTTGCGTTTCATTCGGTCAGTGAGAGCGCCAGAGGCCCACCTCCCCCCATCTCCTCTCTCCCTCTCCCTCCCCGAACCCTTCCTCCCAAAGGGTGGCAACACACTTGCGACTCCTCTGGTGTTGTTGGTGTCCACGGACGATGGTGATTGCTTTAAAACAGGCGACCCACCTATTCGTTTGCCACCTATGACATATAAAAAAAAAACCTTGTAATAATTTCCATGAGATTACCTCTTGATGAATCCAATCACATTCTCAACTGCGGTAAATCTTCACACACCGAGTAACTAATAGTCATCTCACGTACCTACTCAATTAAGGTAAGGTAGCAAGCTTCTTATATTCCAACACGGAGAAACCAGCAAACTTTGTTACCATCCGAAGTTAGTATACGAAAAACATACATGAATTGTACTTTGAAAGCGATTCTTCCTTTGAGCTTAATTAAGTTTCCGAAAGCCTTAAGAACGCGTAATTGGATGAAACAGGAAAATTCTGCTTAAATCAATTCCCTTGCTGATCCTTCTTAATTTTTTACCTTGTTTGTTTCATATTTAGTTGTAAAAATATTTTGGTCAGTCTATATATTGTTAAGTTGCAGTGGCATTATAATAAGCAGCTTTAAATTTCTCTTCAAAGTAGGTCGACATGTTTTGTAGAGATGAATGGTTGGAACATTTGGATAATTTATACTAATATTATAAAGAGGTAAAGTTTGTGAATTTGTTAGGTTGTAAGGGGTAACCTTAGTAACTACTGAACCGATTTTGAAAATTCTTTTATTAATATAAAGCCACGTTATTTGTGAGTGTTATAGGCTATATATGATGACGCTAAGACCACTAGGAGCGGAGCAACAATGAAAAATGTTTTAATATCGGGGTATTTTTTCTTTTGAGAGCTTCCGCTGCGTCTTAGCCTAAAATAACTATTCCACGCGTACGAAGTCACGGGCAGAAGCTATTAACTAATTATATTATCTATACTAATATTATAAAGAGATAAAGTTTGTGAGGTTGTAGGGGGTAATATCTGGGGAGTCGGAGAAAAAATGGTCGAACGAAAACGTTTCTTACGAACGATGAGAGATATATGATTGAGTTCTATAAAAAAGGTGTAGCTTGATAATGCCTATTACCGCCCAACGAAGTGGGCACGGGTCGGCTAGTTTGTGATATGTTTGACATAACTAAAAAAGTCACATTTTCATACAACGATTTTAAGGTTTTAAATCTGCCACTCTTAATAGCTAACGTTGAAGATATTTATCAATTTAGAAGAATAGTTTATGTACTTTAGAACACGAAATGAACAAAGATATATCGATTGTTTTGCTATAAACTTGACGTAATTTGAAAAATGTAAATGTTAAGTGAAACAATTTTAAATTTTAAAAATAATCTCTACTGTTCTCAATTATTAATATTCAACAATATCTCACTTTACCACAATTGAAGTGTGAGTTGTATCGTTTTCCTAAAAATAAAGAGACTCTTATATTCAACTCAAAAAGTAATATTATCTTTGTCACATGTTATTGACTACGTCCGGGTACCGTTAGGACATACCCGAGAGGCGAGACTACCACCACAGAAACATTAACACTAGCGCCACCATATCAGACACATCAATTATTTACATAAATAAGTACCATTATATAGAATTCATGTATTACTTCAAAACCGATAATTTGATCCCTATTACTATTTTTATGTTGTCAAATTATTTAGGGGAAATTTGAGTAAATAGTAATTGCTTTGACTTCCACAGTCTGTCACATAAAGGACAAGATTTCATTGACCAGCAAGCGCTCCTATGTGGAAGTTAATGTAAAGCGAAGCTCTGCCCGGATAAATAGTCACAGTACCTACAGAGTGTTATTGGTTTCGCTGACCGACCGGCTGACTGTACGTATTTTATAACACACAAAAGTGTTGTGACACGGTGTAAGTACAAACAATGTGTGAATTTATTAATTTTGCAAAACACTGATAGCCTAATATTTCAAATTGTTTATTACCGATCGTCTACGGAGACTATTAAGCATCGGATGACTAAATATCAAGTCCCAAAAGAAAAGCAACAAAATATTTATGACTCTTGTGTTTCTTAAAAGTTTTGTCTTTCATCGTCAAACGTTTTATAGATACATCCCATCGCAAGTTATTTCAAAAGTTTTACTTGAGTGTAAAGAGACGTACCGAAGAAAATAGCCTGTCGACTTTACCATGTTCAAAGATCCTATGAAAGTCGTAAAAATCGCGCTCAGGACTAATGCGTAATGCGACTACAACAATAACTTTAAAAGATAATACAATATTTATTCCCAAATGGTAGGTTCGTAGCCGGACCGGGGAGGATGGGTCGGGGACCCATCTTCTCATTGCACAGGTCCGGCGGACGGAGGAGACGGCCGGTGTGTACCCGGCTATCTCCTAACAAGACGGGGCCCGGCGGCGGCGCTTTCGCTGCTGGGCCAACCGCTGGGGCGGCACGATGAAGTCTATAGAGATCTCGTGTCGCCCTAACTATAGCGGCAGACGTACACCGGTACACCGTGGGGTTTTAGTCCGTGCGAGTCGGACATAACCCACCCTCTCCCCGAGAGGATGGTGAATCCATAAGGGATTACCCCACGTAAAAAAAAAAAAAGGTTAAGACAATTCTCTCAAAATTGCGATCGCTATACACCAGGTATAACGGTTGTACATGGTGATAAAACTCTTACGATAACTCTTTGTAGTTGTGTTAGTTGTGTTTTAATGGTAAGGAAATCCGTCATTAGGCACTTGAGTGAATATGCGAATGATATCTGAAAATAACGCCCCTTTCTGCACATCCGTCAAAAACAAATGTAGTAACTAAAATGAATTAAAAATAAATAAATAATGAAAACATAAACCGGATCGAGTTTCGTACCAGTTCTTCTCGATGACGGGGTTGTATTTGGAATCTTTAGTAGTTTTGACATTCGTAAGCGCCTTTTTAGGACTTAAACTGAATAAAATATTTTTAATTTCCATTTGATTTTGGATTGCAGACACCAGTAGTCGCCTTTATTTTCGATTTATACTGCGACTAGCCGACCCGTGCCCACTTTGTTGGGCGGTAATAGGCATTATCAAGCTACAACTTTTCTCTAGAACTCAATCATATATCTCTCATAAGAAACGTTTTTGTTCGACCTTTTTTCTCCGACTCTCCAGATATTACCCCCTACAACCTCACAAACTTTACCTCTTTATAATATTATTATTAGATTACAATCACGTACAGTGATTAATAAAAAACCGTGTACAAAGTAGTCCTATAAATACGGGTACTATATTATGTATAATTTTACTATAGTAAAAATATCCGAAAATGTAATAACATGATTATTAAATTCTAGACTGAACTTTAGGTTTAACGCGCGTTCTTATTTACAGAAGCCCGCATTCAACGAGATTGTTATATTAAAATCTACTCTGTTTTCAATTTAACCGCAACGTCAGATGTTTTCTTAGCTTAATATAAAGTTAAATAAATGTGTATTTACTAAACACTTGTACCCGACTCACGTATTGGCCGCGTTAAACCGTAGCCAGTCAACACAGCGTGTTCCATTGTGGAGTAACTATGTTTGTATCCGTATAGAAGCGACGCTTAAGTTCATACGTGACCGGTGGACTGTTCATCCTGTAGTTTTTATATTACAGCATAATCATTTTCTGGGAAATTAGAAAAATGCTATCTGATCTAAGAAATTAGATAAATGCTATACCTACATGATTTTCATCGAACTCAATATCGCTATTGACTGATTGTACTTATCACATTCACAAGGCTTGACTTTTCATAGTATTATCTAGAACAGGGGTGCTTAAACGGTCGATCGTGAGTGTTTTTTTAGTCGATCTTGAGAAAAAATGGCCGAACTACGACTATTCACAGATTTTATTTTAGTAGGTAAGTAACTAAGCCAAAATAAATAGAATAAATAACTAAAATTTATTTGATCCAGAATTAGGTCAGAATAACCCCTCATCACTTTTTTAACGTTTCTAGCAAGAGTTACCTACACTTATCTAGATTTTTTTTTATGTCGTAGGTGGCAAACGAACAGGTGGGTAACCTGATGTTAAGTGATCACCACCGTCCATGGACACCAACAACACCAGAGGAGTCGCAAGTGCGTTGCCACCCTTTGTGGAGAAGGGTTAG
>MU161754.1:4902-35617 GCA_015888305.1 Antheraea pernyi
TTGTAGGGCTAAACACAGTGTCGGGTAGAGTGCTGAAAACACCGGTTCTCGTCCGATCACCGAAGATAAGCAATATCGGGTGCGGTCAGTACTTGTGTGGGTGACCTCGCTGAAAAACCTCGTGACGTTGGTTTTAGAAGTAGCCTTAGAAATGACCTCATACCTCTTGTACAAAATCACAAAAACAAACTAATAATGTCACTAATAGCTGTCTGTGACTTCGCTCTTTTGAAAATAATTTTACTTTTATATAAGATTGATATGATTTATCTTAATATATTGTGAGCTGTCTTTTGATTTATAATTTTATTACCACTACTTAGCTCCTATGGAAATGCGTAATGTAAGAATAGATCACTAAATTTAGATAATAGATACGGTAATAGCGAAAAGTGATCTAAAACAGTTAACAGGTACAAAGGTCGCGCGGAGAGGTGCGCGCGCGCAGCGTACCGGTCCGCCTCACCTTGAGGTTTCGCTAATCACGTCCACCTTGAATATTAACTAACGGATTGTTTAGCCACACGGTTGTACACGTCATCCGAACATATAACCAACGAATAAACTGACCTCGGGACAAGACAATATAAATAAACGTTGGTTTAAGCGCTCGGTTCCAACCGGCCACCAGTTTTATTCAAATAGATTCAAACATGGCGGACGAGGTTGTTAAAATTCGATACGAATATAGGTAAACATTGGTGATTTGACCAGTGGAAGACTATTTCAATGTCCGCAGGTTCAAACCCGGCTGACGGTGAAGGAAAACATTGTGAGGAAACCTGAACTGTTGATTTCTCAGAGTTTGAAATCGCCAATACGTCGTGGGCTGGCGTGGTGATTATGCCCATACCTTCCTACGGGAAAGAGGCATTTAGCCCTGAAGTGGGTCACTTACAGGCTTATGATGATAAACATTTTAGAGAATACTATTTGACCCGGCTACGCGTTACTATGGCCAAATTATTAAGTACATGTTGAATAATATCAAAATTGATTGGTCTTTCAAGCGTAACGTGAAGAGACATTTACCGGCGAGGGATAGATAGCGTATCTCTAGGTAGTCGCCATTGTTTTTGGATTGTATTGTGGTCACCAACAAGCACAGTGCAGTCACTTTGTGCTATAATAAAAAAAAATTAAAACGTGGCGCCGTCTATGAGATGTCTATAACAGTCGCTGCTACAGTTTTCTGTTGACAAACTAATTAAAAGCGACATTTCTTCGAGACCGATGAAACTTGCAATCAATAACAATAATCAAAATTTACAATCATTTAATTTGTAATTGAACAATATTGAGGCCTTTGATCGAAACATAAATCATCCTATTTCTCAAGTTAGACTGAGTTATACACAAGTGTCATGAATTCACTCATGAATCGCATGAGTAGTTTCTGAGCTCATCGTGGACAAACATTATGACACTGGGTTTTTATATATGAAGTTCTGTGATTCTAAAAATGTCATTCTAACGAAGACTAGTTGAAAGTGTTAATCTTATTTTATATCACATATATCAATCAAAGAAATGAAAAATTCTTTATGATTATAAAAGCTACATAATTATTCAAACACAATCCAGCTTTATTTTCGTACTCCGAATTTTATTTTTACGCTCTCCGAATCAGTTTAGGCCCCGAAATATATAATAATGACATCAATCTATACTAATATTACAAAGAGGTAAAGTTTGTGACGTTGTAAATCTCAGGAACTACTGGTCCGATTTGAAAAGTTCTTTCAGTGTTATATAACTTATTTATCGAGGAAGGTTATAGGGAGGAGGGTTATAGGGATAGGGATATATATATATCATCATGCTAAGACTAATAGGATCGGAGCACCAATGAATAATGTTTCAAAATCGGGTATTTTTCCCTCTTGAGAGCTTCCCCTGTGTGTTAGCAATAGCCCACAGTGACTATTCCACGCGAATGAAGTCGTGGGCAGAGGCTAGTCGTTATATATATTTAATAACAAATAGATATACACGTAGGTATTCTTTTATCTGAACATATGAAAGTTCTTATTCGAATGACATTTAATTAAACATAACATTTATAAATTCAGTGCGTGCTAAACTTTTTAACCATTCTGAATATATCCGCGCAGAACACAAACTTAGGTATTATATGTATTATAGAGAAGAACTTCTTAGCATTTCATGGATTCACCGTGCGAGTGCCGGGTCCATCGTGTGGCCGAGGGAGAAACAAAGAGCAGTTCCCAGGACTTGCGATCCAGGTGTAGGTTTAAGGAGGCCCCCTTTGAGATGCGCATCAACGCTCACCTTCACTGCTCGAGTTTCCCGCCCTGCCTAGCCAAATTTGGTAGGAACTTTTTAATGCCAGAACTAACGGTTGTAGTTGTTTGATTTTATTAATATTTTATCTCAAGTTAAATAATTTAAAAAGTCAAAAAAGCTATAGATTTTTTTATAGTCACTTTGAGTCATTTGAGAACAGTTGAAAATGAATTTAAAATAGAAAGCTGAACCTTAAATACTACCTAGGTACTGGTTCGTTTTTTTTTGTTTCTTTTTCAAACTGTCTACGCTATTGACCTAGAAAGGTCGTAACAGCTTCATCGGACTACTAAGGCGAGCGCTTTAGGCACTCAACCGACTTTATTTGACAACTAGCTCAAGGGTGCGCGGCACACCTCGGTTTTGGCTGTTGCCTGATACATGTAATTCCCGACCTATCTGAGCTAAACTAAGCTAAGCTAACTATTCATACATATATGAGTTGTTGAAACATATTTGTATACCAAGCATACATACCTCAACAACTCTTATATATATTTCGTATCGGATTATTTTCTAAATTATTTCAGTTTGATAAGGGGAAAAATAAAACCCGTGATGTAAGATTTTGTGTGAGTGTATCGCGCAAGCAGCGCACTCAAGGGCTCCATGCCGAGCGAACGGACCTAGGCTTGAGCTGCTGCCGAGGGGGACCTAATCTGGTTACTATTAATACTGCTGAAGAATATTTTGAAATGGTGCCCTCATCGACATTCCAAATTCGCACCTCCCGGCGCTGGCTGGTTGCTCATCCACACACTATAAAACCTTATAAAATAGCAGTCCTATTCTGGTAAAGAATCCTAATATTACTAGCTTTTGCCCGCCGCTTCGCTTGATTTTTTCTGGGTTAAAGATGGTGAAAGAACATTTCTCAGGTTCGACTTTCCTAACGAAGTTTTCCTTCACCGTAAACCGATAGTGTTATCAATTTAAATTGGTAAATGTATGGGAATTTTGATAAATTCGTCAGTACATACTGGGGTTCGAACCTACGGACATCGAATTGACATTCCACCGGTCAGACTACTCAACGACAGCGGCTTTTTAAGATCATGAATAGAACATGAAAATCCTTACATGACACACGCAGTCCTCCGAAATCTTCAAAGTGTCCTACCTAGTATTTTAAATTAATATATCTATTAAAACAACCGTATGTATAAAAAATTATATAACAAGTAAATCGTTCATCATTTTTAAACGGTTTGACTATTTCTGAACAAAAAAAACCTCCGCAATAACGACATACATTAACTATATAAAATTCTAATTGGCTCTTTACAAATAAATACACTATATTTATATTCTATTGTTAACGACCGATGACAAGACGGCGATTCGAAAAGCGAACGATGTACAGCTGCTGCCATTATTTGAAACGACAAAAAAAATGGCAAAAAAAAATACTGGCAACATAAATTATCGCTCACCAAATGGTGGGGTCTTTACATTCTAATTCTAAACTGGTGGCCTCGACCAATAGCGGGCGAGGACGACCCAACATGGCGGTCGTGGGAACCGGTTAATGGGCTGTTTGAATTTAGAATAGTATTTTTAATATGGAATATGTTAGAACAATTGTTTCTTTTTTTACGTTATTATTTAGAATCGTAGAATACATTACGCGACGGGTCGCTCTTATTATTGCTATAATAGAATTTAGTTTCGTCTGATTTAAATACAATCGTATATTTTCGTCTTTCAGTTGTTTAATTGTGAGAACTTTATGAGATATTTTTTATTGTTTCTTATTATTATTTTCTTTTAAACAACCATCTTCTACATTGTTATTACCATCGTCGAATTGATAATAATAGTACAATCGTCTTGTGATAATTTTTTTTTATAAGGTTCTGGTTAAACGTTAAACGTTTTCAGACAGCTTTTGTGGCATCTCAGAATTTATACAATGTGATATTATTTCCCATCCACTTCACCTAAGCGCAATAACCGAACTACAGTACGTAAAATATCACAAATTTTACTAAATATAGAATTAAATAACACAAAATTATGCATAAAATACAAATAGAAACGTGGTAGTCTTAAGATCCCTCCAAAAACTCTACTTTTTATTATTTATTCTGCTTTAGTAGGTACCTTATGACTTTTGTTTATGGATTTATTTAAACTTAAAACTAGATATCGTTCGGAACGATTATTACGATTTAAGAAATTTATTTCACGGCTTCTGAATAAATTAAATTTGTGTTTAATACTTTCAATATATGGATTTTAAATCTTAATATATATAGGTACGTATTGTTTTGAGGTTGGAATATATTAATAGATAAATTCATGTTTTATAATATTATAGATAACCTACAGTTGTATCTATGCCAAGGATTTTGTAACCGGAGATTTAAACACTGTTGCTTAATTTTATATTATATTTACTATATCCATAAATTAATTCCTATATATTTTTCTACGGTCGCATCCATTTAACACACTAAAACTGTACTTCTCAGCGTTTTGATCTTGGTTAATACATTGTAATACGACATGAATTTCTTTAGCATTCCTTATTAATAATATTGAATTAGATCTGTCATATTAAAGACAAACTATAGCCTGGAGGTTAGTAAAATTGACTGAAAATTTCCCACTGTTGAGTAAATGCATTTATTCGAATAAATATACAAAACAATACGGATATCCGAAAAAACACGAAAGTATAGAACATCGTTGTACGTATTATTCAATTAAAATGGCGGTGGGCAGGCCACTTGGCCAGATGTGGTGATGGCAGATGGAGTAGTTACAATACGCGCCACCATCAATTAAAGGCAATTTGTAAACAGGCTTCCATGAGACAGGCATTGCCTAGTTTGGGGCCATAGTTAAGGCTATATTATGTAAAGGTTTTTATAGAAATAAAGATATTTTGATTTTTTGATTTTTTTTTGAGTTTCTTGACCGAATGGTGGCCGAGAGAGGGCAGGCGAAGTATGGGAAGACCAATGGCAAAATGGATCGACGACATCATACATCTTGAGGGCAAAAACCTGGACAAGACAGACACAGAATAGAGAGGAATGGTGTAAAAGGGTGGAGGCTTATGCCCCGCAGTGGGTCGAGAAACGCTGTCTATGTTGATGATGATTTATTCGAGGCAAAAGTTAGACTAAATTACCATGTCATGAACGTAAATCGATGTAACCCATAGTTATATATTGAACGACATGTGAATGTTATGGGATCATTATTAAGGCTTTAGTGTTGCGAATTTAAAAAAAGGAGCTATTGGCGGGATCATGGAATGCCATGTAGTGGGTTTTATATTTTATCCATAATCTTGTGTTATTTGGCTCTGTATTGTGTAATATTGGTGGTGTTTTATGTAATATAGATTGGTTATTGTGCACAAAGGAAGTGGATCGGAAATAATACCACGGAGCATGGATTCTGATTTGCCACCAAAACTCCATGGAAAGTTCTAACAAGATGGCCACCATCTTGTTAGTTCATTGAAATTATATAAAGAAACTTGTAATATCGATACTCACTTGACAATGGCGGTAATAGTCTACTAGAAGAATTAAAAAAAAAAAGGTAATAAAAGTCGAAAAAAACCTTAGATTTGCCGCTGAATATGTCATCAATTGTACAGTAGCTAAGATTTCTTTTAACCGTACAAAATACATTCTCACATAATTAAATACGTAAGCTTGTATTACCGCTTGATTATTTACTGTAAAACGACTGTTGCAACTACAAACAAACTAACGTATCAAATAAACGATGCATAGCCTATTTTCAGCTTTTTCAGCGCGTGTTCACATAAAAAAGAAAGAAAAAAAACAAATATCGCCGTATGAAAAAACAACGTGACGCTTGAATTACAAGCGCTCAAACGTATATTTTCATGTTCCGAACTAATCACTCCAACTAACCATGAAATCGGCTCATGTTCTGTTCTCCATTTCGCACTTGTAGAAAATATAAACACACACAGACACACACACGAACAAAGCCCACTCAAATCACAAAGCCGGTGCTCATTTCCGACATTTCCGCTGCTTAAACTAAAAGGAGCGTATTTAAAAAAAAAAAACAACACACAAACGCTAACAGCGAGAAAGAAAATCGCGCGTAATTTCAAATTTAGAAGCACGTTTAATTTTTTTTATTTTTTTTCCACCAGCAGCAAAGATTACTAAACGCGATCGTTCCGAGGCTATTTGGCGGCACGTGTTCGCGCCAAGGGGTGGGCCTTGCACGTGAATTTTCCGAGGTTTCCACCCTCCACGGACCGCCCCTATAGGCTTTTCTGTCCGGCCTATGCTGTTTAACCGATCGGCTTGGGGCAGGCGTGGAGTCGTCCCACTGTGTATATATTTATTTAACGTTACAACAATAATGGGTGCACTGAGGTTGAGAGGAGTAGGTAGTGTTGCTACTAAATATATAATATTTTCTTTTCGATATTGGCAATGTCCGATACAGATCTTTAATATAGTTTTAGCTTTTACACTTACATTTAAAGTTGAAAGCAAGTATTCTTAATCATTACATAGTATAAAACAAAGTCCCCTACCGCGTCTGTCTGTCTGTCTGTTCGCGGTAAACTCAAAAACTACTGAACGGATTTTCAAGCGGTTTTCACCAGTGGATAAAGTGATTCATGGTATATAATTTGTAAAGGATGTTTTTATAATCAGGGCAGGATAACGTCTGTCGGGTCCGCTAGTATAAGTATATAGTAGTATATTATTAAGAGATATGAATTATTAATTTAAAAAAAATGTACTAAATAGTACATCTGCCTTTGTCAAGCGGATAATAATCATGTGTGTTGTGAATGATTTCAATGTTCTAACAACATAGTACTCCCCTGGTTTATCTAAGAAGTTTTTGTGATATCTCATTACGAAAAATGCTTATATATGCTTCGATATTTTTATATCCCATAAGTTTTACCTGCGTACAATGACCCAATACAATATACTAACAAATTTAAATATAGAGGTCTGCAGAAATACGCGGATTGCGCATAAACTACTTTATAGCGTTCGATTATATTTTGTTGTTTTATTTATTAGATACTAGACCCTTATCTATAAACAAATTTATCACTATGGTTTTATTTAATTTAAAAATATTACAGTTTTACTTCGTCTCCGTCGTTTATTATCTTAACATTTACAGAAGAAATGTATAGGCAGCACACCGCTTACCCCACATCTCGATGACAAGAAAATATACATCGGTGAACGCGTACTGCTTACAAACATCATAATTTCCCGAAAACTTGATAAATTGAATATTAAAAGAAGCTATCTTAATTTTCTTTTCACACAATAAGTGTCTCAGAAGTAAAACAAAAAAAAACAGTATGTATCGTAAATACACAGGATAGAAGTGCAACATTTGTAGTAGAGGAAAACATTTTAATTAATAAAATACAAATAAAGCCAACGTCACGTTATTCTAAGGCGATCTAAGTACTGACCACGCCCGACGTTGCTTAACTTCAGTGATCGGACGAGAACCGGTGTTTTCAACACTCTACTCGACACCGTGTTTACATCTACTACTTTTGGTCACACAAAAAGGTTACCGGATCGGAATTTCAAAACCCTTAAAAATTATCTAAATCTATCTACTAGTATTTGAGAGATGCGCATATAAAGACAGACCTATATCATTTTATTTATACAAATGCTCGTCCTGTGGTCGAAATTCGACTATTGAAAAAAAAATCCAATTTTTAATTTTTTTTTATGTCATAGGAGGCAAACGAACAGGCTCATCTGATGTTAAGTGATCACCGCCATCCATATACATTTGCAACACCAGGGGAGTCGCAAGTACGTTGCCAGCCAGTGTTTGGGGGAAGGGAGAAGGGGAAAAGAGAAAGGGGAAGCGGGAAGAGGGAAGGGGGAGGAGAGGTCTAACTCCGGCGCTCTCACTGACCGAACGAAATGCAACAATGCAAGCAAATTCACGTCGGCTTATTAAAGCTCGTCAATTGCTACAAAAAAAAGTATGAAGAAAATCGGCTGAGAAACAAAGGAGGAAGATGTACCTAACCGTATCCACATATTTATATAGAGATATATAAAATAAAACCACAACGCTTGAGTGATGGTGTACTGCATTCGTTTCATGCATCAACCATTTTCGGTATGTAATTACTCACCATTTCTTTATAGTCTTAATTGTTAATTAATTGCAGGCCCAGCTTAATTTTACACGATACGTTGAGGTAATTTCACATCTGGTAAATTTTTTTCCTCTTAAATTTATTTCACTACTTTGTTAGGAGTTTGTTTGCAAACGTATTTTCACACGAATTTATGAACCATAAACTAATAAAAAACGTCTAATGAGTGAAAATTATTTAACAAGTTGAATCTATAATAATATTATAAAGCCGAAGGGTATGTTGAAGTAAAACTTCTTATGGGCTTTGAAATTCTGATCGGCCACATTTTTGTGTGACAAAAGCTGACGGAGTAAACACTGTGTCGGGTAGAGTGTTGAAAACACCGGTTTTTGTCCGATCACCGAAGTTAAGCAACGTTGAACGCGATCGGTGATTGGATGGATGGCCGCCTGTGTACACCATGTGACGTGACTTTTGTTGTATTTATTTGGTTAAAATGTTTTCCTGTTATAGAAAAGTTTCACTTCTGTCGTGTATGTTTACAACACACCGTCTTTTATTTTGTTTGTTTGTTTGAACGCTCAGATCTCTCGAACTACTTGTCATATTTGAAAAATTCTTTATGCGTTTTGTAGTCATTTTACTAAAGCAGGTCTAACATTAATTAGCATCACGCTACGATCTATATGAGCTGAGCAATCATCATACAAAATGTAAGTTAGAAAATACGCCGCCGAGGGTGTATTAGATGCCTAACGAAAACCGAGCATTACCGAGAAGGATCGAACTGTGAATGCTTATATTATTGTGCCCTGCGGCTCAGTCACGTAGTTGTTTCTTTATGAAATAATTGTGTTTTAAACATAATTTTTCTAAGTAGATTTTTCAGTATATTGTGTCATAATAAGCCAGGGTATTATCATAAATATTCAATTGTTTCAACACTATCAATAATTAATAAAAAAAAAAACTAAAATACGAGCAAAAAACAACAAACCTAAAAAAAAATTTCCAGAGCAAAATCTCGTTTAATCTATTGAGCGTAATTAAAAAAAAAATCATTATTAAATACTTAAAACAGGTTCCGTATTTAAAAAAATAAAGCTTCAATGTCCTAACGGCCACTCCACGCCAGTGTCTGTGCGAACTGCCTACTATTCATGCCCTACGCCTACACGTATCCACTATTTCAGTAACAACAAACGTTCAACATATAATTTTCGACTTAACGCTACACAACTTTAAGGTGTAAACTCGCCTGCGCATCAACCGGCCACGCACCCCGTCTCTGTCGCGCGTATTAATCAAAATACTAGTTTTCTACTTTGACGTGGAAACGCAGAAAATGGATAAGGCATTGTATTGTAAATTGGAACGATGCTTGCCAATCCAGTATTAGATGATCCTTTTCCTGCCCGGTGTGCCGCTAGTAAATGGAAGCAGCGATTTGAAAATGGCCGCTCATGGGCTTTTAATAGCTGTGGTTATGATTAACTTTTTTTTTGTTTAAAACGTTCGTTCTATTATCACTTTGTGTTATTTACCCCTGTAAACAGTTATTAGTGAGTATCGTAGTGGAACCTCGTATTTTAATATAAATGTAGAATCATAATTAAGTAAATATTTCTTACAAACAAACGATAGTAGATATGGCAAAATAATTGTCATAATATATACATGTAAATGATATCGAACTGTCTATTGTTTGTATGAGATGATTTTTTTTTCAAATTAGGGCTTGAATGCTGCCTGTTTGTTTGTAAAATAAATTATACACTAAATCTTATGAGGTTAGAACTTCTATTGTAGTTTGGCATCTACTATCTATACATACAATAATAATGAGAACATAACAGGTATGTACTTTTTGGATTTTTGTGAAAAAAAAATTGTTGCAAGTGTCATGGAATAAGCACATATTTTATGGAACAAATTTGTAATGCTTTATCTTTCCATTATGCCATAGCTGATGCCTGTCGTAATCTGTTCTTTTAGGCATATCACTTAGACAAAACAATTTCGATGTCTCACATCTGTCAGACGTCCCGTGACGGCTCAATTTTTTTTTCCTTACGTGACGATTTGTATCAGCCATTTCCTACTGCAAACCGCGTTAAGGAACTTCATATCATAAACTATAGCTTTATTTCGGGTTCTATTATCTTATAAAGATGGTTTCATGAGAGACGCTCGTGCAAAATTCGGTTTCATTAAAATCGGTTCACTCTATCAAAAGTTATTGTAATTTTAATGACGAAGCGATTTAACTACGAGAGTTAATGAATTCAATACATTTAGATGACTTTATTACCCACTGTTTTTTTTTTATTAGGTACCACGCTGACGGAGTCACGGGCATAGCTAGTCGTTAATACAATATTTAATGACAGCCAAGCCCTAAGGGACAACGATAAGCTATAATTATGAAAGGACGTCAACAGCAGTAATTCTAAATCGCCTAAAGATATGTCATTATCCCTCGGACATTGTATTAACGAGCAATTTTTACATAAACATGTAGGGTGTCTGTATATTTGTACAGTCGAAATGATAATGAAGACTATGCCTGCAAAATCTATATATAACCTACTAAATCATACCATGTTGCATACACACATATGCGGGTAGTAGCGTTTTACGGCCCGACTGGGTCGCAACCACCATGTATATGGCGAAAAAGCCCGTCATAGTGATTCGCTTCTGCGGGTCGCGTTTCGGGATTAGCCTGTGCATATCCAGCTCTTCGCTGGCCGGCATGACAGCGGCGATCGGCGATGGTTAGTGTGTCACTCGGTGGTCGCCTTTGATTTTGGATTGTACTGTGCTTACCGTCAGGCATAGTGCAGTCATTTTGCCGTGCTACTATAAAAAAACCATAAGTTCCTTATTGGAAAAAATTAGATTGTGGTCGAATGCCAAAAAAGCCTATAAAGTATAAAAAAACAGTTGTAGAAGAATGGGCAGTGTTTGACTATTTATGTTTTTTTGAGCTATAAGTTATGAGTTAGTTGTCAAAATAAAATCGGCTGAGTGCCTTAAGCGCTCGCCATAGTAGTCCGGTGAAGCTGTTAAGACCTTGCTTGGTCAATAGCGTAGTCAGTTCGAAAAAAAAAAGTCGAAACCGGGGTTGATGCGTTGTAACGTACGATTAATAATTACTGCCAAAGGCCAAAGCTTCCACAATATACTGTCATTATGGTCAAATATAGATAACCATCTGTTTGTATGTCAAAAACATTTCTAAGAATATTCACTCTTTGGAATTTTATTCCATTATTTTTTTTAATGAATAGATAATATATAACATTATGGTTTCTGTTCAAATGTGTATTAGTAAATACAGTCCTTGACAATCTTTTTGACTGCTCCGAATATAGCCGTGAGTTCGGACTTGTGGATAATAACAACAAAGATAAAATATTAGCATATAGAAATCAAAAATTGGCATTTATTTATCTATATGTTCTTTCAATGTAATATGTTTTTATATATAGATTTGTATTCAAAATCAAAATTACATTTTTCAATTTAAGCCCCGAGAAGGCACTTATGAACGACAAAACTACCAACGGTTCGGACAAACAACCCAGTCATCGAGAAGAACCGGTGAGAAACTCAATCTGGTTTATCTTTTCATCATACATATTTACAAAAACAACTTTTTTTTTAATACCACGACGGTAGCAAACAAGCATGCGGGCCGCCTGATGTAAAGCGGTCACCGCAGCCTATGGACGCCTGTAACATCAGAAGCGTTACATGCGCGTTGCCGACCCTTAAGTAACCTATTTATTATCCTCTTGAAACACCCCATACTGTAGTCTCCAGGAAAAACTTCAGTAGGAAGCTCATTCCACAACCGGACCGTTCGTGGAAGGAAACCCCTTTGGAACCGGACCGTCCTAGACCATTTCAATTTTATTTATATTGTGCATCTACAGGTATTCAGAGCGGTCAAAAAGTTTAGCCGTGAATATTCATAAACCTATAAATTCGTAACTATTACGATAAATGCGAATGTAAGCTTGTTGATTTGTCATATTTTCAAGTTTTAACTGTTCCATTGATCATCATGTAATGTTGAATACCCGTTCTTCAAGAAAAAGTATTGTTCCGAGGAGGAGTAGATTAAATCAATACTACCACGAGCGAAACCGTAAGTAAAGGGTAGTTTTACTATAGCTCACCGTTAGGTAGCGGTATTTTGTGTTTAATTGTTATTAAATTCTATAGTATGTGTTCTATTCTATAATTCAATGCGTCATAGACATGCGGACATTTTGAAATTATACTTATATACTACTAGTTTGGGTCCGCGGATTAGCTCGTCTTAATGTATATTTGACCTATCTTTGGAATACAGTACAATATGTCTACATTAAAGGTATATCCTTATCTATACTCCTGAGACAATGTGAATGCAAAGTTTCAAGTCCATCGGTTGAGTAGTTATGATGTGAAAGTGTCACACACAAACATACAATCGCATTTATAATATTAGTAAGGGTTAATGCTTCATATTGTTATTTTATACTTACCTAAGAAGAAGCGTACTAAATGTGCTTATTATTTATTAGAATAGACTTGACAAATGCATTAACTCCACAATATTTGTCAAACGCAATGATTGGCTTCACAATAATTCAATTAGTGAGACAAAGGGACTTATAAGCTGAGTCCAAGGCCAACTTGGGCCATTGTAAACTGACTTGGGCTAAGCTAGACCAACGCAACTTCGAAAGACGTCGTTAAATTGTTCTTCCGGCACCTTATTACGTAGTTCACAAAAGCCATTGCAAAATGATAACTTTGACACGTGATACCTAAGCCTTATTACGAACAAACCAACAGAGGAAAATTGATATATGTAAACAAAATCGTGTTGAATTAGTAATACAAACATAAAGGGGTTTATGAATACTTTTCTTTTAAACCCTGTTATACAATATAGGAACAAAACACAAATTTTATGAACCCCAAAGTTTTAATATAGGTTTCTTGGTAATGTATACTTAATATTATAAAACTTTTTTTATTTAGTTGAACGCGCTAATCTGAGGAACTACTGTTCCGATTTCCGTCTGTGCTTTATAGATAGAAAAAAAAATTGTTGCAGACTTGGAATAAGTAAATAATGGAATGGAATAAATAAAAATACATTACAATTATTTTTAGTCATGTCTGTCTTTCTGTTTGTTTAAATACGCATCACTGGTAAAGTACGTTCACGATAACCTCATATAAAGAAAATCATAAATCATATCCCCGTGTAACATTTAGTCTTGATTTCATTAAAATCGGTTCACTCTATGGCGAAAAAGCACGTCATAGTGATTCGCTTATGCGGGTCGCGTTTCGGGATCAGCCTGTGCATATCCAGCTTTTCGCAGGCCGGCATGACAGCGGCGACCGGCGATGGATAGTGTGTCACTCGGTGGTCGCCATTGTTTTTGGATTGTACTGTGCTTACCATCAGGCACAGAGCAGTCATTTTGCCGTGCTAATATAAAAAAAAAAAACAAAAGTTATTGTAATTTTAATGACGACGCGACTTAAGTACGAGAGAAAAGTAGATAAGCAATTTTTTTTTATATGTCATAGGTGGCAAACGAACAGGTGGGTCACCTGATGTTAAGTGATCACCACCGTCCATGGACACTAACAACACCAGAGGAGTCGCAAGTGCGTTGTCACCCTTTGGGAGGAAGGGTTAGGGGAAGGAGAGAGAGGAGAGAGGAGAGGGGAGGTGGGCCTTAAATGGACTTAATATATTCAGATGATATTATTATTAATTGTTTTTTTACATTAGGTTCCACTTGAACGGAGTCTAATGCACAGCTAGTCGTGAATAAAATACAAAATCTACTACATGAGATTCCAAAATCCCACCAAAAAGTATCTAAGAATAAGACGAAGAAATCCAAACCGGTGACAACATTTTGTGTAAAAAGTATAAATATTTTCCCTGAAACTGACACAATAGAATCACATTTGTCACACTTTCTCAGAAGTAAACTGTTTCGGTGGCTTCTAATACCTACACGGTAGCTCTGGGAATACTACAGACATAACAGTAATTTCTTATTGTTAACTGTTCCCACAGTCATTATTATCGACGCTATATAATCGAGACAGAAAGAGATGTAGAAAGGCCAAATTAATATTTTAATATTAATAAATACGATCTTCTAAATAGTCGAGTACGTTTAATTATTTTTTGAATAATATATATTTGAATAATGTTGGAAATAAATGAAATGTCGGGTAGTTATACTGCGACGGCCTATTTAAGGAGCGGCGCTCGCCATGTTGACTCCTCACTACTAGCTAATTTGAAAAGGCCGCGAATCATCCCAGTCCGTTAGTGGTATCCGCCACGAATTACGCAACCATCCAGCAAAGTACCAGCCTGTCTCTCCAAACAGAGCGTGTTCACGCCCACGCCCGCGTAACCACAGATTACGCCGCCGTGGTCTGGGGGTAAATTTCGCTCCCGCACACCAGAGTAGGCCCCCCTCGGCAGCGGCTCATGCCTAGGTCCGTTCCCTCGGCGGGGATCCCTTGAGTGCGCTGCTCGCGCGATACAGTGACACACCAGTACATCACTGCAACAACACTACACATATCACCTCCACACACGTGCATGCCTCCACGCTTACACATGAAAGTGGAAGAGTTTTACTTTTTTTTCCCTTATCGAACTGAAATAGTTTAGAAACTTTTCCGATACGAAATACACGTAAGAGTTGTTGAGATATGTATGCTTGGTACACATACATGTTTCAATAACTATATATGTATGAATAGTTTAGCTTAACATAAGTTAGCTAAGATAGATCGCGAATTGCAGCCAACAGGCAACAGCCAAGCCGAGGTGTGCCGTGCACCCTTGAGCTAGTTGCCCAAATGAAATCGGCTGAGTGCCTTAAGCGCTCGCCTTAGTAGTCCGGTGAAGCTGTACAGGCCTCCAAAAAGGCCAATAGCGTAGTCAGTTCGAGAAAAAAAAAACATGTTAACTCACTCTTTCGTCGGTCGTCGTACTGTGCAGTAGCTCTGCCCGAACTCGTGTTGGATATTACTTCTTTACAGTTCATATCTAAATTGGCTGTTCTCTTTTTTAATAACCAATAATTTTTTTCTATTTCTAACAATATCTATATATTTTTGTTAATTTCCTCAGAACGTGATCTATTGGTGGACTGTTGGTAATGCGTTATACATCACTGTACTATTAGCACCTATTCTGCTATCCGAGATCTAATAAATAATAATTTAATATTTCTCATTCGTGTACTAATTTAGGCTTTTACACTCCGGTCAACAGAATATCTAGGTCATATAACTCATAGCATAAAACATGCGACATTTTCTCAACTAAACGAAATAAATCTAAAATAGCGGTTGAAACATATCAGTCTATTCACAAAATACAGTATTAATTCGTTGTTAATTGGTTTTAGTTTCCATTTCTGGTACTTTGTTATTTTTCATAATATTTTAAAATATGGTTTTAGAGTAACAATTAGTTTTAGAATTTTATTTCTCTTTGTTTCAATTTCATAGTATTCGTATTATTAGTTATGTTTTTTTTTAATATGTAAAATATTTCAATATTTAGCTTTTAATATCTTTACAAATGTATTGACATTTCGATGACCCTAAAATAATAAATATCCTATAATCCAGTAATAAATTAGAGTTCGCTTATACGCGCGTACTTTCTAAATCTTGATCATTCGCCAATATAACAAAAGAGCGCGTATAACACGCCGAGATTAAACTTTTTAAATACGGTTTAAATTACCTAAAGATGAGTTTAATTAATAACTAACTTCTGCCCACGACTTCGTTCGCATGGAATAGTTTCTTTGGATTAACGCCAACACGCAGCGGAAGCTCTCAAAATAAAAATAAAAAAGATTTTGAAACATTCTTAATTGGTTCTTCGCTTCCACTGGTTTTAGCGTGATGATATGCCAGTAGCTTTCCTCGATACATTAGCTATTTATCACTGAAGGAATTTTATAAATTGGACCAGTAGTTCTTGAGATTAGCACGTTGAACCAAACAAACAACCTCTCCAGTTGTATAATATTTTTATAGATAAGTGATGCAGAAGACCTTAGAAAGATCTTAGGTCTTTTGTAAAGGAAAAATTAGGTTTCATTTTCTTCCTTTAGGTACATTCGCGCAAAGCCGGGGCGGGTAACTAGATAACCAATTATATTAAAACCTGCTTGACGTGGTGCTTGAACTAGCTAACTAATACACTATAGGCAATATATAATTATATATAGGGCGATAATTTCGGATACCTAATTGTCATAGGATGTTATGTTAGCAAGCTAAATGTTTTATAGTTTATGCATCATAACTCTATCGCAATTATGAGTCAGCCTTATACACGTGTGAACAGTCAAGGCTTGAACACAATTGTAAGGGCCTTTTCAATCACCTAGGCCTTTACTATAAGTCTATAGTGCCTTATAAATTTTCGTGTATATCTCTTCGATCGTTTGGAGAAGAAGTCGGCTATCAAATTAAATAAACACCCCCTCAACTTATTAAAAACCCCAAGTATAAAAACTAATTAGGGATTAAATGCACCTGTATCAAAAGTTCGTCTTTTCTAAAAATACAAATGCAAACGAAGTTTGACTTTGGGTAAAATGAAATGCGAGAAACCAAGTAGTTTTTAACAGTAGAGCCACTATTTAACTTGAAATCTATTATTAGCGTTTGAATAAACAATTGAGAATCGGTAACCGATCCAATATTTTGTCCGTGTAACATATTTTGTTAATATCTTTGATAACATATATTAGATGTTTGCGAACATCTGGCGCTTTGATCACGTTCAATTTGGTTCAAGGATGCAGAACGATCTTCGCAGCAAGATTCATACGCTGCCTAAGTCTGTTAAAACTTTTTATTTTATAACTCATAACATATGAACACCCGATACTCGAAACTCGTCATAAATATTCTTATGGTTTTAGAGGGGCATTCAGTTTATTTTCTCCGTAAACTAAGCCAAAACTGTCGTTCTATCAAGTATAGGGTTCGATCGCTATGATCATAAACTACTCAATAGTTGATTTAAAGAATCCAGAAGTAAAAATAAATAAAAGCGAGTTAAAATTAAGACTATTTATGCTATTTGAATCCAATTAAAAAAAAATCTTTTACTAGCATCAGACTACATCAGAGCATCCCAAACATTTTCAGTTCGTGGCGCCTTTTAATTTAGATATTGTCTTTGGACGCCCTAGCTACCTAGCTAGCTAACTAGTCCAAATGGATAATTAATATAGTCCGGTGAAGCTGTAAAGACCCTGCCAGGTCAATAGCATAGTCAGTTCGAAAAAAAAAAAAAAAAAGGATAATTAATAGAAATATGTACCAAGTTTTTATCCACTACATGAAACTGCATGTGCTGTTAATTTAATTATCTACTTTGTACTCGCGAATAATTAAGTTAAGCTACCTGAGAATGGTAAAGAGGAAAGCCTTACGGCGGCCCTCTTTGCTTTATAGGGCGCACCAGAGCGTCGCACGCTTTGGCAACCTCTGGACTCTATTATTGAATTAGATGAAAGCCACAGGCGGTTTTTATTAGTGAATAGTGTTGCATTCTTACCGTAGCTCCGGGCTGAGCACTTTCCACCGCCGTTGCCCCTTCCCCACGCTCACCATCGACGCAGAAGTAGCACTTCTCCGGCGGTTTCCAGTCCGTCGGTTCCTCCTGTACTTCGACCTTCGGTTGCGTCGCCGGCCTGTTGATCAAACTCTCCAATATTGTCTGCCGGCGTTCCGTCTTCGATTCCTCGTTTGGCCTTTCGGGCCTTTCGTCTTCTGGCGCGTTTATCTCCTCGATGGTCTTTATTTTGAGCGCCGGCGGTGGGTCTGTGGACGGCATGGATTCGTCGCCGCTCGACTCTTGTTCTGTTTGCTTTGGAATTAACGCGTCCTGATATAGTTTCCATTTTCTTCGACCCATCAACTCCTCCGCCACCCGTTCTAGACCTGGAATTAAGGAGTATTGAAAGTTAGACACGAATTAGTAAGAACCAAACGGTGCATCTACAGATTATTCATAGAAATACATTAGTCTGTAAAGGACCCTTAATGGGTCATAGGTCTGTTTTCGAAGGAAGGTAAGGGCGTAATCACCACGCCAGCCCACCTCTTATTGGTGATTTAAAATTCTGAGAAATTATGTTTCATGGGAACTATATATTTCATCTGATTATTTTTAGCCTGTCTTTTAATATTCTCTACGAGACTTTTGCCAACTTTACGTTACCTCTGATATATTTTAACATTACTATTTAGCCTGTAAAGAAAAGTTTAGTTATATATAGTCTAAACAATGCTTTAAAAATACTCTATCAATTAATATCATCAAAATCGGTTTTAGAGACTAGCGATCATCGTTCTATGACTTTGTGTTCAATAAGGTTGCCACGGAGTAACCGAAACTGATGTTTTCTTTAAAGTTATTCGACAATCCTTGCACTTAGAGTAGTAGGTACTTAGAAGTAATATACAAAAACAGTGACATCTTAACTAAGTAAAATTCTATTATGTTATTTTAACAACACACTATAACATTAATAAGGTGTCATTAAAAAGTTATAAAATAAATAGTTTTTAGTGTTAAAATACGTAGATGAATTCTGCCCAGGTGCGGACTCAAGGGACGGGCTCTATTATTATTAATATTAATTAATAAAAGAAATCGAGTCCTCTTTTATTAGATACTAGCTGACACCCACAAGGTTCACTTTGCATTAAATAAAGTTTTAATCTATTTTTTTCGAACTGACTACGCTATTGACTTGACTTGCCTTCACCGGACTACTAAGGTGAGGGCTTAAGGCACTTCGGCGATTGGCAACAAGCTTAAGGGTGCCAGAGTGGCCGAACCTCGGCTTGGGCTATTGCCTGGGATGCAACTTCGTGAAAGAAAATCACAGAGTCAGTGGGTTCCTGAAAGTAAGCCTTGAATCATCTACAAAGAATTCCGCATCGAATGCAGTTGAGTAGTTCTAAGTGATTGAATCTCAAGTCTTACAATTAGGAAACCGACGGGTATCAACTAGTAAAATGATGTATAGCTACGAATGCCGTCTCTATAATCTCAAAAAGAAGTATTGTAATGAACTTTAGTAATGGAAATTTCAATGTTTGTGTCTGTATTATATTCGTATGACATTTACAGTCAATATATCACAGAAAACAAATGTTAACTCTTCATTTTTCTACGTTATTTCTGTAACTGTCGCCATTAAAATACATGTAAACATTTATGCTATTGGGTTATTGATAGCGCAAGGTAAATTATTAAAGTAACGAAATGAATAAAATATATAAGTCCCCATTGAGAAACACTGAATGCGTACCTGTTCAAAATTTATAGTGTTTTCGTCGACATATTGTTGTAAATAATCGAATATTAATTATCGATATTTATTATGAGGTGATTCATTTGAATAATGTCATCTCTATGTATAAACGGTAAACGCGTGGCCTCTTTGTAAGGACTAGGATGTTTTTTTTATATCATGGGAGGCAAACGAACAGTTGAGCCACTTTATGTTAAGTGATCACCACCGTCCATAGACATTTGCATTACCAGAGGAGTCGCAAGTGCGTTGCCAACCTGTGTTGGGGGGTGGAAAGAAGTGAAGGGGGGAAGAAGGTAAGCAAGCACTGTTACTTCACGTCGGTTTACTGCGAGAGGATGGTAGTATCCCAGGCGAGCCACATTCATGCTGCAAACAGTAATAGCTTCAGCGTAGCTCTACCTCCTACATGACAAAGGACTCCAGTTTCAGTTACATCGTGGCCATCCTACTGAACATAAAGTTTGTGCATTTTAACTCGATTTGTCTAACTTGTTTTTATTATACGAAAAACTATAATACTTCATAATATTATAAATGATGTTTTGGCGGGATCTTAGTCTGTCAGGTAGTGGATCTTATATTCTATTCATAATCTTGTGTTATATGACTCTATACTTTGTAAAATTGTTGGTGTGTGTAATATATTTCGGTTATTATGCACGAGTGAAATGGATGGGAAATAATACCACGAAGCCATGAATTCTAAGCCACCATGTCGTTAGAAAATTGAAATTATCACAAGACACTTATTTATTACCTACTCGACAATAATAGTATTATCTACAAGATTGGTGGCATTAAATAAAAAATAAAAAAATATTACAAATGCGAACATGAGTTTGTTTTACGCTTTTACCTGAACTACTGGACCGATCATCGTAAAATTTTGCATATAAGTACGTTGTGTATTCCCGAAGGATATATAAAATCGAGCGAAGCTGCAAGCAAAAACTAATAAAGCTTTAAAAAGGCCGATATGTTATAAAATGGTCAAGGCTCATTTTAATTAATAATTATCAAGGTATCATTCATTCATTCATAATCTAATAAATCTGTTTTTAGTATCATTTATGTTCTTATTTATATTTAATCACAATAAACGTGAATTCATAATTAGAACGAATGAATGAATACATTATTGCACTTTTTAACTGGTAAACTAACGAGCTCAATTTCACAAAGTATTTTCTTCCACCTAACCAGCAGTATTGTCCTCAAAACTAAAAGTTAATGCAGCCTGCAAATATAAGAGTTGGATTAATTTTTGCTAGAGTTTGTACGTTTGTCACGTCTTCACGCCACAAATATTCCATCGACTAAAGAAAAAATTGCTTACTTGTTCCCAGTGGTACACAAAATTCTGCTCATTATTCTGCTAATTAGAGTGGTCAAAAATATTGGTAAGGACAACATCAGACCTTATAATAATGTTTAGCGAAATTTTCTGCTCACTTATAAACGTTTTCTGGGTTAGAATGTATTCATTCTAATCAAATTTAAGTTAACAAATATCGCTTATCGAAGTAAGACCGCGCCTTTACAAACATGGCGACTTATATCTATTCTAGTGTATTCCGACACCAACCAATGGCCAAGGTCCGATTTACGAATCGCCTCTCTATCAACTGTCAAACGCAATGATCGATGTTTCGATAACGGGGTCAACGTTGCCGCATCACTACGATAGGGTTTTTGCAATTTGTAATATTAAGTGTTAACGCCTCGTTGGGTGCGTAGTGAAGACCTTTTTATCGATAGATAAATTATGCGAGAGTTTGTTCAACACAGTTAATTTGTTACGATCCAGTCGATTGCTTAGATGTCCATGAAAATTGAATATGAAAATTATTACATGTTTTTTCTTTTCGTTTTGAAATTCTCTTTATACGGCGTGATCTATATTTTAAATACAAACAATGACTAATAAAGTCATCTAAATGTATTAAGTCTATTTACTTATCCACTTTTCTCTCGTACTTAAGTCGCGTCTTCATTAAAATTACAATAACTTTTGACGGAGTGGACCGATTTTAATGAGACCAAGACTAAGGTTTACTCGAGGATATACTTTATGATTTTCTTGATGAGGTGAATACAGTACTTTAGCAGCGATGCGTGTTTAAGCAAAAAGACAGACAGACAGACATTTCTCAGACAGACACCTGCAACAATTTTTTTCACAAAAATCTAAAAAGTACAGATACGTTTGATTTACATTATTATTATGTTTATGTCATAGATGGCAAACGAACAGGTGGGTCACCTGATGTTAAGTGATCACCACCGTCCATGGACACGAACAACACCAGAGGAGTCGCAAGTGCGTTGCCATCGTTTGGAGGGAAAGGTTAGGGGAGGGAGAGGAGAGGGAGAGCAGAAGGAGAGGAGAGAGTTGGGGAGGTGGGCCGTATGTGTACCTATATAAGAAGATATAGACGTACCTATAGGTAGATAAATAAAAACCAATTGTGGTTTTTATGTGACCGCATCACTTCAAAACAGATGTACCTTTTTCATGCTAAAATGTAGCAAACAGGCAGACGGTCCATCTGGTGTTAATTGGTTACTGTCGTGTGTGAACCTGAAGCATATATACCAGAGGCATCACTGTTGCGTTGTCGACCTATTTCGCTAACTCTCTATTTGTTGTGTTTGTAATAGACAGGACAAAGTTAGTAAAAGGTGAAAAATTTGGGTTATTTTTTTATGTCATAACAGGCAAACGAACAGGTGGATCACCTGATGTTAAGTGATCATCACCGTCCAGAGACAATAACAGCACCAGGGGAATCGAAAGTGTGTTGCCAGCCTATGTTTGGGGGAAAGGGATGGAGGAGGGAGAAGAGAAGTGGGCCTCCAGCGCTCTCACTGACCGAACGAAACGTAACGATGCGAGCACTGTTACTTCACGTCGGTTTTCTATGAGAGGCTGGTACTACCCCGGGCGAGCTGACCCACTCGTGCTGAAACTTCAGCATGACTCTACTACGTACTTAAAAAATCTCTGTATAAAATGAGTGAGTGAGACGGTAGACAATAGAGATATCTTTAAACATATTGACAGAATTCACAGATTCATGATCACCTGCCATTTTATTTAACTACCTGCTCGTGCTGTAAGATTTGGCTTCATTTTCTTTGTAAGCAGTACACTCGAGCGAAGTCGGGGAGGAAAGCTAAATTTAATAATTAGTTTTTTTTCTCGAACTGACTATGCTATTGACCTGGCGAGGTCTTTACAGCTTCACCGGACTACTAAGGCGAGCGCTTAAGGCACACAGCCGATTTTATTTAGGTAACATGCTCAAAAGTGCACGGCACACCTCGGTTTGGGCTGTTACCTGAAATCCCGATCTGAAGGTTTATAAATTAGTTATGATTTCAAATTACAAGCATAAAATCCTTCCAATCAGCAAGCGCGTAAAATTTCAAATCCGTTTCTTGTCTATTGTAACATCCGTTTCGGGGGTTCATAACATTTTTTTTAAAAGAAAAGGTAATGTGTTATTCATTAATAATTGTAATTATATTGCTAAATTTTATTGCGAATAAAATTAATTGTGGTAATAGTTCGAATAACATAAAGAGAATATTTTGTGTCAATAATGATAATAAAAGTAAATAAATAATTATCTTTATTTCACTTTTGAATGATGTCATAAATTGTCTAGACGTATATTCAATTTATTTATATTCTTGAATAACTGATACTTGCGACTACGTTCTCGTGGAAACAGTTCTGTTTTTTTTAAAATGACAACTACGTTTATTATCTGAGTTGATTACGAACTGTCATTTTATGTTTTCTGTATTTTGAATTGTCTATGTTAAATCATATCGCTACTGCTTAGCGTCTTTGGAGAAACATAGTTTTACATAACCTATATAATACTGTAAAATTTCGTTTATGTGTCAATTTGAACTCATAGCAACTGGTTCAGCTTTCTCGGAGATTACCCCAAACAAACTACAAACAGTTCTATTTTATAAATATGTATACATGTTGATTGTCTAGGTCCAGTGCCTTGGAACAATTGAAAATAGATAGATTCTAATAACAAGACCAATAACTACAGTTATTAACAAATACTATATAAAATTACCAAAATGTAGCTTATGTCTTATATTTTTCACAATTAAGAAAACGTCTGGACAAACGAAGCAAAAAAATTACAATTACATTTGCAAGAATTTTAGAGAATTTAAAATAAAGGCAGTTAACTGAAGCGAGACCCTCACATGTTAATATTATAATTAAAGCGATGGCGTTGAACTTCTATGGCATGGTGTAATAAAAAAATAATTACCCATTATACTAGCTTCCTAGTAAATCGGACCGGGTAGTGTGTTTCGAAAGCGAGAATAATCTTTGGACCGTTCGCTGGCAACTGTACTTCGATGCACTGCCTAATCACTGCTTAAAGTTATTTCCTATTTTGTCATTTTTACGTTAACGACAAAGGAGTAATTTAAACTTAGCCAGAAAAATATGATGTACTATGAATTAAGAACAAAGAAAGTAGTCAAGTTACCATGTAATCAAATACGCTTTGTCTTGGATAACGGTATCTTGTTTGTTAATAAGTTTATTATGGACAAAGAAGTTTGAAGGTAGTTAATTTTTGATATAATGATCTACTTCACGTGGATCAGTTATTTTTTATTATTTCTTATTATTGAGTAATAAGAAAATCCTTTAACAATAAAAAAAGACGTTGTCTAGGTTCACATTATTAAGAATACGTAACTAGACTTATTACTATCTTACAATAATCATCATCATCATTACCCTTATCCCACTTAAGTAGGGTCGGCACAACATGTTTTCTTTTTCCACTCTCTCCTGTCAAATGTCATTTCAGTATTCACACCTTTTACGCACATATCGTTTTTCACGCAGTCCATCCATACCTTTTTCGGTCTTCCTCTACTCGTATATCCGTCCACAAACATACTCAACACTTTTACTATCTTACAATAATGAAAACAATAAAAATGAAACGAGTATTTATGTATGTATGTACATATGTATGGGAATTCTTATTAATCTTCAATATATTTATAAATATATTTTTTTGTACTTTTTGTTATTAAAACAAAAACTACACACGGATAAAATAAAACTTAAAATAACTCTTTTATAATTAACTAAAAAAAACCTCAAGTACCTTATCTACAGTTTGCAAGTTCTTAATAAAATATATACAAAAGTTTATTGGCCTTAATTTATTTTGTTACATTTTTTTAACTTTTCTACAATTTGTACACAGAATTTTATAAATCTGTCTCTAGTGTTATATTGATCAGTTATATTGTTACGCTAGAATCTGTGATACTATCTATATACTTTAATAAGATAAAGGTTTCCTTGCCAAGTCTTATTAGTTGAGCAACGTTTCTGACTGTTAAGAGAATTTGATTTTCATGAAGCTCTTTTTTATTTAATGATTTTAATTTGTATATTTTAGCATTCACACAAACAACATACTATTGCTATACTATACTAAACTACAACATTGTCCTGATATTTATATACGGTTAGGTAATTCTATAAATATTATTTTTCAATAGCCTGTAAGCCTATAAACTGTTACTTGCACCAAACTATTGTGAATATATATAAAAAATGTAATTAACACTGCATCACGATACCTTTATTTAAAACTATTTTTAAACATTTATAACATGGCACTTTGACGTAGGTATTTCCATATAAAAAAAGGAAAGTGTAGTTAGTTCATTTTATTTAGTATAATGTAGTTCAAGTGTAGATGGATCGCTTTGATAACGTCCATCTTGAGACACGGTTTATGTTTTTTGCTATTTGCACTTTAGTTAATGTTGATTCTGACTTTTGAATAAATGTTTACAGAAGAACGTTGTCTTTTATTTGTAATTACGTAGTTTGATGTAGGTAGTGGTGTTTCTTGTTATAACACGTGACTAAAATAATGTTTTTACAGAAACAACTTTACAAGTACTTGTATAAAATATAAGTTGCAACAGCGGTAATATTACATAGATGTTAATTATAAATTTATAGTAATGTATCTTTTATTATGTTGTAGTTTAACATTTGAGCGAATCAACGTCATCAATCGAAGATAGATTGTCAGGATAGAATGGGAATTAGCTCTCGGCTTCAGCTGCCGAAACCCGTCGATATGTTAGTAAAGACAGGCTTTCGCTTTGTATTGGCAGAGAAATACAAAAAAAATTTACCTAGACCAAGGTTGTTTAAGTAGTAACTTGTACAATAGTAACGTGAACAAACTATATAATTATTTATCTTATTTGCATTTCGGGATGACTATATATGAAAATAATATAATATAATAAGAATATTTTATGTAGTAAATTCATTATCTTTGTCTCGTAATATGCAGTCACGATTCAGTACCTCTCAATACTCAATGCTTAATTTAAATAAATTCTCTTAAAAATCATAGTCGTGATGCTGCATCAATGTACAATAAAAGGTCATTTAGAAGAAAATGGCGTTACAAAACCGACGCTAATAAACAAAGGATGGTGTGTGACTCGTGTGCGGACTACTGATTGGTTAAAACTACGATTAGACTGGTCTATTTCAAGGTCAACATGAGTCAGTATGCATTTGTGTATGCGTGTTTAAGCTTTGGTACAAATCATGCGTTGTAGCGAATAGAATATAAATGACAGATTTGACAGAAAAGTCTGAGTAAATCGTTTAAGTGACAGGTTTCTTTGTGGTGGAGTTATATACGTTTACATTGGGTATAAGTAACTTATATGACTAAATAACAATGTATCTTCAACATATATTGATGAATTGTTTGATCTAAGATATAAACTGAAGAATTAACAATATAAATATTTCGAAAAATGTATAATATTATCCACATAATTAGCATAATTATTCATATTAACTTTAACATGTCTCATAAATAATATCAAGTACTATATAATTGTAAATATAAATATGGCTATATTTACTAGTCTTCAGATTTTCCACCCTTAAATGAAATAAACATAATTTTCTTCTTATCTACGATATTTTACACCATTTTCTTTATATTTTTTAACATTCTCAGATATTTTTACTTATAACTTCTGCCACTTTACACGTTGCTTCTAATGTGTGTTTTGAAAATGAACTACACAGTTTACTTTTTCTATTTTTTAAATTCACCTTCATATATTTATTTGCAATGTAATGCATTTTTTGCAGTGTACTTTTCATTGCAACATTATATTCCTGCGATACTTAAATCTTTATTAGTTAACTGACGTTCAAAGACATGACCTTAATAAATCTTTTGTTCAATAGTTTCTTTTAATAATAACCTATCGACAGTGATATTTCTTTCTTGCCCTTGAGGTTTTTCGAACTATCTTGCTTTAAGAAAGTAATAAGTTGTTGATTCTCATTAGTTTTTTTTTTCGAACTGACTATGCTATTGACCAAGAGTGGTCTTAACAGCTTCACCGGACTACTAAGGCGAGCGCTTAAGGCACTCAGCCGATTTTATTTTGATAACTAGCTCAAGGGTGCGCGGCACATCTTGGCTTTGGCTATTGCCTGATACATGCAATTCGCGACCTAATTCTCAGTAGGATTATAGCTCTTTCCCACTATTATTGTGATGAGAAACACTACATAGTCCGTATTTTGGATCATTTCAAAACTTGAGATTTCTTGTAACTTGGTCCAATGTTTAAGTGATTCAACGCGGAAACGTCCTACGTCCTTGTTTGGCACATCGCGAATATGCGCGTGGAATAACCGAGATTATTCGCTTTTAAGTATCATTATAAAATAATGTCCTTGTCGTAACATGTACAATTAATTTTATTACGTTTCTTCTAACATTATATGGTTGTAAGATATTTTAACCATAAAAGATTGATTCTTTATTAAATACCTGTATTCACTCTATGTACCAATAGAGGTAAATAACTGAAGTTTCCAGTTAAGGGATAATTTTAAAGATTTGTTATTGTTCAAGGATTGTAATGAATCGGTTATAGCCAACCTTGTGGTGAAAAGTACCAACGTTTGATATCCATTTGGACAAATTCTTGATCTCATATCCGTTATACACGCTAATATTATAAAGTTACTATTATAAAGTAAAATTTGTGATTATATTTGTAAGAACTAATACCTGGAACTACCGTAATAATTCTAAATATCCATTCACCAATAGAAAGCTACGTTCAAGCTAATAGTTACGGGTTATTAAGTTTTATATTGTAATTAGTTATACAGCGCTAACTTGGCGAATGAAAAAGTCAAACAGTAATATGTCTCAATAAACCAATATCGTCGATTTCTATGCCAAATTGAATACCTATAGTCTTTTGAACACGATTAATATGTAAACGTTTCAATAAACGTAGTTTCCCGTTTATAATAGTTATACCTGTATTTACCGAATGTTTTATTTGATATAGGTATACAAATCAGGGGCATTATTTGAAAATTACTGACCTACATTGAATGTAAGTTGATTGATATATAGCTGAACCCGAGCAAGGCTACGTATTTTTACGTTTAATCATAGAAATTCCTGCTTTCAATCCAAACTAAACCTATTATTTTAGTGAAACTTATAAAGGTTCTATATATAGTCGTGCTAAATGACACAGTTCATCGTTATTAATATTATAAAACTTATAGTTAGTAGGAATAAATCCGGAAAGCATTAACTGATCTATATTTTTGTCTTAGTTATGGTAAATGCTATTTGTTATAAACTGGGTTCGAGTTCAGAATTCTCAATATAGGCAAAATATACTCCGAGTAGTTGATAAAGACATTAAAAAAACTACATACAAGTTTTTTCCTAACTCAGTTATGCACTACACTAAACTATATTCATCAATCAACGGTGACCATTCTCAATACTTTTAGACTAACTTATAACTACTATAGAAGAGTCACCTAATTTGTCTAAGTATGTTTACTTCTGATTGAATTGCACTTATAGGTACTTTAGATAGTTTTAACAACGTATCTGTTTAAAAGAATGAGTTATTCACAGTGTAAATTAATGCAATATATAGCAAAAATACAGAATCTATCATAAAACATTATTTATCTATGTTCCCATCACGTTCGCGCACGCAACAAACTCACACATAATAATAATGGCCACGGAAAAAATGAAAGCCATTGATTATAATCTATGATAAATATTATAATTATTGTATAAGGGACCACATTTTTTGTCCATTTAAAATTTGAATTGACCTTTCTCTAATTAATCATTATTAAAAAAAAAAAGATAAAGCTGCTCAAACTTTA
The DNA here is from genome assembly GCA_015888305.1 of Antheraea pernyi. Lineage (NCBI taxonomy): Eukaryota > Metazoa > Arthropoda > Insecta > Lepidoptera > Saturniidae > Antheraea > Antheraea pernyi. The sequence goes on from MU161754.1 coordinate 34,025, forward strand.
CTGTTGTTTATTAAATTACTCTATAACTCGGTATTTATTTTAAAACTTGTCCCAATGTCAGAATGTTGGAAGTTATTGACAGAATTTTCAGTCAATAACAGTTCAACATTCTAGAAAATAGTCTAAACATATAATTACTGAGATAAATAAAATGTAAAAGAAAACCGACTAATTATTGTCTTCCATGTATTTATTCTACAGAATTGTTAACAACAAAAACTAAAAAAAAGGTCCGCGTTAGAAAAGGTTACGCGTCTCTGGCGTACGTCATTTGAATGAGGAATTGAATCGCAAAAAAATATGACCATTAGAAAGAGTGATCGCCGACGATAGAGACGGCGTATAATCGAGAGTCGCGATTGGTCGATCGTTTTTTTTATGGCTTAGTTCCCCTAATCTTTGTTTCGAACATCTGCTTACGTAATGTCGTTCGAAATGGTACTTTAAAATTGCTATATTAAAACATAATTTGCAATCCGCTAGTTCTTTTTTTATCTATCAGTAGTTCGGTCGTTGAGCTTGTTTGATATAAATATTTCTTAATACATTTATGGTTTCCTTTTAGGGATGCAATATTATTTGTATTTAGCATATACTTTATGTAATTGTTGTTTTTTTTTTTATACACAAGCTGCTTCGGAGTCACGCATTGCAAGTTTTAATATGAAGTATATATATGCATACGGCAAACATATATGTACATACATTTTGCTCTATGGTCTTAGAATCTGTTTGCCTAAAATATCACCCGACACTAAGTTAATATAAAGTTTTTATTGAAAATCGTGGTTTATTTGACCCTTTAGATTGTAATATTGAGGTAATATAGCTTGATTATTGAGCACAAATGATCATTTTATTGGTAAACGTAAAACGTAGCATGAATACCGAAGTGTCACACGAATTCTCTGGAATGTTCCAACAAGAGGGCAGCCATCTTATTGGTACACAATAGTAATTACAATATACGGTAATAATTAATCACTCAATAATAGCAGTAACAATTTATACTGCAGATTTGATTTTTTTCGTTTATAATGAACTAGCTTCGGACCACGAGTTCGTTCGCGTGGAAGTGGAAGTTACTATGGGCTAACGCTAAAAAAACGAGTATGAAATTATTTTTTGATGCTCCGCTCCTATTTGTATTAGCGACATTAGATATATAGCCTATAGCTTTCTTCGATAAATGAGCTATCTAACACTGAAAGAATTTTTCAAATCGGACTAGTAGATCCTGAAATTTGCGCGTTCAAGAAAACAAACTCTTCAGCTTTATAATATTGAGTATAGATTTATGATATTAGTTCCTATAGATAAAGGTCGTGGAACTTAGGACAAAAACTCGGTTTACGACCGCTCACCCTATACGTACGACAAAAAAATCTATCGAACAATAATTATAAATCGATAATACGACGTACGTTTTATCGATAAAACGCAATTTATATTCAATACGCACGCTAGCGTTCTACGCGGTCTATTACCGTAATACATGTATTTAATTATGTCAGCTGTTTTTAATTTATTTTAGCAATTATATTACAACTAGAAAGCTGTATTGTGATTAAAAGGCTGTAGATACGTTACCTA
>MU161755.1:3973-22660 GCA_015888305.1 Antheraea pernyi
AAAAAAAAAAAAAAAAAGGCATAGTGCAGTTATTTTGCAGTACTACAATAAAAAAAACGGTCTTCCTCTACTCTTATATCCGTCCATGAACATACTCAAAACTTTTTAAATTATATGGTGTTCATCTCTCCTCATGATATACCCATACCAAGCTAACCTATTACTCCCCAACTTCTCTGTCAAAAATTGTATGCAATATTTCATAAAGATCAATTGAGTTGTTAGGGTGTGAAATCGAAACAATCATAATAGCAATCGCTTTTATAATATTCGTAATATAGAAAACTATCAACCAAAAGAACAAACGGGCTCCAGGAAATCATTTAGTACCATTGATCATATTCAAGTTTTAGAGCAAATAATTGAAAAGTATTACGAATTTCGAAGACCACTATATTTGGCTTTCATCGATTATAAAAAGGCATTTGACACCCTATCACACAATAGTATCCGGGAAGCTCTTTCCCACCAATATGTAAACAGCTAATATATTAGAATATATATTCGAATGGTACAAGCAAAATCAGACTAGAGAACGGTGGTCACAAAATAAAAATGAACAGAGGAACCAAACAAGGCGATCCACTATCACCAAAGTTGTTCATATCAGTTCATCAAAACATTAGAACGCATTACACAAACATTAGAACGCAGCTCACAAAAAATGAGTGGACCACAATGTAAATAAAGATGATGTGTAGATAGATAACATCCATTTCTCTATCAAGGTTACTAAGATCAGTAACAATTTTTAGGTGATAGTGTATTGGTTCCACGCAGATGGATAACAACTGTAACTCTTTGGGACGGGCCTCACGGATATAAAAGTAAAGGAATGCCAAAAGATCGATGGAGAGACGAATTACAATCTATAGCTAGTAGGAGCTGGAGAGACACTGCAAGGAGTCGCGACACTTGGCTTTCTCTGGAGGAGGCCTTTACCCGAAGAAAAAACCCGAGTCCACGAAAATTAATGATTAAAAAAAATATTAATAATGTAACAATGTAGTGGAATAAACAGGCTTTTTTAATTTTATCTATTTATATAATATCGTTAGAGATAGCAGAAGATAAGTCAGCTTTAATTTTTATGTCGGTTTAAAATTATGTTTTTACACTAGGAATAAACCATTCCCCACACGAGCACCGCCGGCGCGCTTCTACAAACCTAATTACCTTTTTAACCAACAAAACCGGTCCCCCACATAGAACGTGAAAAAAAATATTACCGCATTTTTTAACATTAACATCCACTGTTGTCACATTTTTATGCTATAATTATTTATTAAAAACCTGTTCTGAATAACAAAATAAATTGCCGGGGCGTCGTGTCGCGTAAATAGCTTTAAAACGGCTTTCGTTAAATTCTCCCGGCGGATTTATTACAGCGAATTACCTACGGCGTGTAACATTTGTTTTAGTTATTCAAAACTAGATTTTTATCAAAGAAATTCCAGACCCGAGTCCGTGTATACCCCAGGGCGTACGGTCTAGACCTTTTTGTAGCGTAAAAATCAGTGTTTAAACACGTAATATTCGTGAGCGTAAATTTGTTACCGTCGGGACAAAAGTTTTAAATTGAAATTTAGCTCTTTCAGGCGTTACCTGTTATAAAGATAAATTATGAGTACACTAAAACCTGCCCGCGACTTCGTTTGCATTTGTACCTTACAAAAAATTATAAAATACGAGTGTGTTAACACTGGTCTGCAATGAAATCCTCCTTTAAATTTTTTTGTCATAAATATGATGATTCAAATGTTCTGAATCTATCCCCGTTGGCTGATTTTTTCCATCACGTCTAGATTTTTTGATATGTTTTTTTTTTATAATTTCAATGGCACTGTTTTCTTTTTTTGCGCGTCGATGTTACTAACAGTGTATATACAAACAGTGTCTATATAAACAGTGTATGTACAAAATAAGTTTTAGCGAGTTGTAAGAGAAAGAAGGGAAGTGCCGAAGGTGATTTTTATGGTAGTACATACGCGCATGCGCAGTATTCGCTGTGACTTCACAACAGTTGAATGAAAACTTGTCTCTTAATTGTTTACATTTTGTATCAAATATTTTGGTAAGTTTTCCACATGAAGTTCATGTTCTCTATATTGGTTTTGATTATTTTATGTTTAGTTTATGTATTTTTGTACATACATTCTTTGTATATACACAGTTTGTAACATTATAAAAATATATATTTCAAAAAATCTAGACGTGATGGAAAAAATCGGCCAACTGGGATAGATTCAGAACATTTGAATCGTTATATTTATGACAAATAAATTTAAAGGAGGATTTTATTGCAGAATTTCATTTTTAAAATTAAAAATAGCCTAAGTTACTTCCTAAAACATCAGTTATCTGCCAGTGAAAATCCCGGTGTAGTTGTTTCGGAGGTTAGCCAGAACAAACAAACAGACAGATAGAAAAAAAAGTAGCTTACAATCGGTAGAAATGAAACCTTTTAAAAGAAAGCGAATCCCCAATATTCAAAGGCAAGCACAACACTGCTCCCACTTTACCCAACACAGTGTTTACTTCCACCACTTTTCGTCATACAAAAAAGATGCGGATCAAAATTTCAAAACCCTCTCATAAGATGTTTTACTTCAAAAATAAAAGTTATATACACATAGTACATACTAGCTGACCCGGTCACACGTTACACTAACTCAGTTATTACATGTTAAAACACTCACCATACGATAAACTGGAGTTGAAAAGGAAAGTAAAAAATAAAACGTGGCGCCATCTATGAGATATCCATAACAGCCGGTCCTACAGTTTTCTGTCAACAAACTAATTTAAAGCGCCATCTGTTCGAAACTGATGAAACTCACACTTAATAACAATAATAAACATTGACAAACACTTTAATTTAAAATAAAAAAATCGAATATAAATCGATAGACACCAGCAACACCAGAGGAGTCGCAAGTGCGTTGCCAGCTTGTGTTGGTGGCAAAGGGGTAGGGGGAGGGGGAATGGGCATGATGTTAAGTGATCACCACCGTCCATAGACACTTGCAACACCAGAAAAGTCGCAAGTGCGTTGCCAGCTTGTATTTGGGGGAGGGGGAATGGGGAATGGGGAGGTAGGCAAGGGTGAGACGGAGGAGGTGGGCCTCCGGCGCTCTCACTAACCGAACGAAACACAACAATGCAAGCACTGTTACTTCACCTCGGTGTTTCTATGAGGGGGTGATAGCATCGTAGCCTTACCGACCCATTCATGCTGAAACTAATTATATCTTCAGCACGCCTCTACCACCTACAAAAGCTGGACTAAATCATACATAATCATGAAGATCGGTTGCGTAGTTTCGAAATTCATCCTGGAATAGAAGGGCCATAGGAAGTGTTACTCCAAAATATTAAAAAAACTGTTATAAATAGGTACCGTATGTACTTTCATATTCATTTAGTAAAAATCTGTTATTTTAACATTACAAATAGACGATTCAACTTTATTTATTTGTATAGATTCCAGTAACGTTTTTTATTCTACTGCTTTTGACAATAACTTCGCGCTCGATTGTAAATGACAAATACTTGAACCAGCTCTAAAGCACTTTGCGTGAACTGCGACAGATGTTTCGCACTTCAAAATTTCAACATTACAATTTATTGGTCGGGTAAACTTTTAATGTCCAGCAATATTTTCTTGCTAAGATATATCGCAACATTTTAAGCTCGCGTTAAATGTTCGTAGTTACACAAAACTATATTTTTTTTGTATTTTTTTTCTTGAACTGACTACGTTATTGGCCTAGCATCGCCTTGACATCTTCACCGGGCTACTAAGGGGAGCGCTTAAGGCGCTCAGCTCATTCTTTTTTAGCAGGTAACTCAACGGTACACGGCACACCTCGGCTTAAGCTTATGGGCGAGGGAAGGCAGCTGGTGTGTACCCAGTCTGTTTCCCTATTAGGATGGAGCCGGGCGGACCATTGGGGCAGTTAACCAAGGGGAACAGCGTAGTTCGATCCCTTGTCGCCCTAACAATACGGTTGAACGGTACACCGTGTGGTTGTAGTCCGTGCGATTCGGACATAACCCATCCTCTTTCCCGAGAGGGTGGCGTATCCATAAGAGATTTCCACAAGTAAATAAAAAAAGGCTATTGCCTAGTTCATGCAATTCGCGACCTAATTGTGCTAACCTAAGCTATGCTACATATTCATACTTATGTGAGTTATTTTAATATATATGTATACCAAGCATACATATCCTCAATCACTCTTAAATGTATTTCGTGTCGAATATTTTTTCTAAACTATTTGAGTTCGATAAGGGGAAAAAAATACCTTTCTATTTTCATGTGTAAGAATGTGTGCGTGCACGTGTGTGGAGGTGATATGTGTAATGTTGTTGCAGTGCTATAAGATTTGGTGTCACTGTATTCGTGCGAGCAGCGTACTCAAGGGCTCCAAGCCGAGGGAATGGATCTAGGATTTTTTTGTACAGATTTTAGTGAAGTATGTACAACTTAAAACAATGACTATTGAGAACTCACGAAGATAGACTATAGACTTGATTTGTCATATGATTAATTTTTTTTTGTTTTATATCATAAGAGGCAAACGAACAGGTCGGTCACCTGATGTCAGCGAAAGGAACGGAAGGGGGAAGGGAGGAGAAGTGGGCCTCGGGCGCTCTCACTGACCGAGCGAAACGCAACAATGCAAGTACTGTTACATCACGTCGGTTTTCTGTGAGAGGGTGGGTAGTAACCCCGGACGAGTAGACCCATTAATGCTGAAACCAGTAATAGCTTCAGCGTGGCTCTACCACCTACTACAATGTAATAATATTTATAGTTCTAATTTCACGAATATTGGCATCTCTACGGTCACTTCTTTCAATCTATACGTATATTAAGAAAATAAATCTAACGTGTCAGTATTTTTTAGATCTTTATGAAAAAAAATGTTGCAGGAATAACTAAGTAGTTTCTAGAAATGTCTGTCTGTTTGTTTGAACACGCATCACGGTTAAAGTACTGCGTACACACCAAGAAAATCATATAGCATATCCTCGAGTAGCACTTAGTTTTTGTTTCATTAAAATTGGTTCACTCTATCAAAAGTGTTAATGTCTACGTCCGGTACCGCTATGACACACCCGAGAGGCGAGACTACAACGCCACCCGGGGAACCACTATTGACCTGCGATACCGCGCTATTGACTTAATGGGGGGTGTTACTAATGACCTCGAACGCTATTGGTTGCAGTTATCGTCTGTTCATTATTCACCCCGGTGTGGACTACATTGGTGGGAGTTCGGCATATAAAGGGCAAGGTGTCGCTGATCTGCACGCACTCCTATGTGGAAGTTATTGTAAGGCGAAGCTCTGGCCAAATGAATGGTGACAGTATCTACGAAGTGTTTATTGGCAATCCAGACTGTATCGACACTATTCGTGATTAGTGTAACAAAAGTTATTGTATTTTTAATAACGACGGTACTAGAGTACGAGAGAAAAGTAGAAGTCACTGTTTTTTTACATTAGGTTTCACGCAGACGAAGTCACGGGTACAGCTAGTAGGAAAAGTTATAAAATTGACTATCTTCGACAAACACAATAATAGTTATTATTTATGCACTCAAAATATAGTACAATTATTTCTGAACAGTACTGATTATATAAAAACCTCTCTAATTAACAGATGGTTCCATGGTTCGTAATGCTCATAATAAAATAGTTCACTAAAAATTCAACAGATGGCGCGAAACCCAATCTATTGTATTTGAAAAAATAATAATATGTTTAACTACATTATTTATAGATTGATACCAAATCCACAAAATAATATTATCACTACATCTTATAAAACTGAATCCTGATTGTCTGTTTATCTGTCTATCTGTTCACGATAACCTCAAAAACTACTGAACGGATTTTAATGCAATTTTCACCAGTACATAAAGTTGTTAATGAGAAAGGTTTAGGTATATAATTTGTCTAGTTTTTTTTAATTATCAGTACAGGACAACGTCCACCGGGCCCGCTAGTTTGTGATAAATGTTTAATATTAAGTTTCATAAGTTTTTTTTATAAATAGCGTAAGAAATTTTTGTAAATAATTGTCACCTTTAAATAAAGACTCGTTTCGTTTACCATAATAAACAATAGGCACTTTAAAAAAATACAAAATACCTGTCAACTTAACTTTTTTTTTGGTCTGATGTATTCTTTAAATATAAGTGTATCAATTATGTAAAATGTACTAATAAATATTTGAAATACGTTTATTAGTTTGTTAATGTATATATCTATTCCTTCTATTTATCCATATACCAAGTGAAGGCTTAGTCAGTAGCAATATTTATGGAGGTTACCCTGCATTCGATTCTCGTTCTAAATATATTAAAAAAATAGATGCTTAATATTTGACCCAATTATCTAGAAAAATACAAAAATTATACACAATCCTTTATGCATCTATGTTAAAGCACAGTGTCAATGAGCATAGGGTGATTTCACTTTCACTTGAAGGGTAACGTGGAACCGTCAGGAAAAAACAAAAGGGTTTTGTTATCGAAAGTTATTAACTCAGGGTCGCGTATTGTAGCTTTTGGGACCGGTCATTGCACCTAGGCTTATTACGATTGTATTTATATTTTTGAAAGTCTAAGAACAAGCTTTAACTTAGCTTTTCTTGATTCTTTATTAGTATTTGTTTTGATATTATTACTTTATGTGTTAAATATTACCATGAAGTGTCGTATCGTAAAATACTGCGAGCTTTTAACCTTTCACTCGCTATATATATGCTATAATAAAAACAAACTTTTTTGAAACTTAATCACGTTAAAACTACCAAAGGTATTGACATAGTTTTCGTAGATGGTTCTAGTGTACTTATTATTTGTTGTCTATTGGATTATTACCATTTTTAATGGTCAACGAAGCGTACATGAATGAACTGATATTTTATACATTCAAAACCATTTATAGGTTAACGTAGGCGTCAGGATGTAGTCGTAGGCGGTCCATTAATTAACCCATGACCAGTTTCGATACATCACTTTAGGAACCGGAGTATTAGATACCGCAAACATCATTTACGGCTATTCATAACAGACTAGCATTTACAAAACTGTTATATTAGCATGATATTATTAATGTAGCATAGTTGATATATTTAGCCTAAAAGGCCGAGCCTAGAATTATGAACAGCTTCTGCCCGCGACTTCGTCCACGTTACGAAGGAAAAACAAAAGATTTTAAAACATTTTTCATTGGTGCTTCGCTCCTATTGCTCCTAGCGTGATGGTATAATATACTACCTTCCTCGATAAACAAACAAACCTCTCAGCTTTATAATATTAGTATAGATGAAAAAGTGAGTTTAACTGTGTAAGAGGTACTGAAAAGGATGTCGGGTACTTTTCACCCAGAAAAATAGTCCCCCCGAGGGATTGGTCCAAACTATATTATCCTCAGCAAAGCCGCGAGTGAAAACTAATTTTTAATAAGGAATAATAGGATCTTAATAAGCTGTTAAAAATGAAGTACATATTTTTAAAATTGTCATCGTCTTCTTACCCTTATACCACCTAAGTAGGGTTCGTACATCATCTTTTCCTTTTTTTTATATCATTAGTGGCAAACGAACAGGTGGGTCACTTGATGTTTAGTGATCACCACCGTGCATGGACACTAACAATACCAGAGGAGTCGCAAGTTTGTTGCCACCCTTAGGGGGGAAGGGTTAGGGGAGTGAGAGGAAAAGGAGAGAGGAGAGAGGATAGTGGAGGGGCGGTGTGCCTGCAGCATTCTCACTGACCGAACGGAACGCAACAATGCAAGCACTGTTATTTCACGTCAGCTTTCTACGAGAGGGTGTTACTACCCCGGGCGAGCCGACCCATTCATGCTGACACCAGTAATAGTTTCAGCGTGGCTCTACCACCATTTACCATACCACCTTTTCCACTCTCGTCTATCAGATATCATCTCAGTATTCACACCTTTTATACATATAATTTTGCACACAATCCATCCATACCTTTTTCGGTCTTACACTGTTATATACATCCACCGTTATACTCAAAACTTTTCTAGTTACATGTTTGTCATCTTTTTTTTTTTTATGTTTTACAGATACGCGCTTAGCCACGATCTCACCTGATGGTAAGTGATGATGAAGCTGATGATGGATCGCGCTTACCTGCTAAATGTCTGTTCACTCTACTCTTGAACACTCCCAAGTTGTATGATGACGGGAAGACAGATGCCGGGAGTGAATTCCAGACCTTAGCCGTACGTATAATAAATGTGGAAGCAAATCGCTTCGTACGAATCTCAGGAATATCAACTACATAAGGGTGGAAACCCTCACGGCGTCTGGTCGTCCTCTGATGGAATGGGGACGGTGGAATTAAATCATGTAATTCCTGTGCACACTCTCCAAAGTGTAACTTATAAAATACTGAGAGACAAGCCACTTGCCGTCGATGCTCTAAATTGAGCATTCTTGTCTCCCACAGCGCTTCATCACCTACAAGCCGACGAGCACGATGTTCAATGGAGTCAAGAGCAGCCAGCTGATATTTGGCTGATCCATCCCATAGGTGACAGCAGTATTCCACACATGAGCGTACTTGAGCTTGGTACAAGCTGAGAAGCTGTTCCGGTGTGAAATAACGCTTAACCTTAAAGAGGATCCCAAGTTTCCTTGCAGCTGTTCTTGCTTTTTGTTCAATCGAACGTCCGAAGTTGAGATCTGATGTTAGCTGGATCCCAAGTAGCTCGAGGTTGTCCATAACTTGTAGGCCGATATCATGACAACCTATTATTTTTCAACTTTCCTATTACTATTGATATTTTCAAACTTTAGGACAACTTGAAGATTATTTGGTAGATCACACAGAACAACACTATATATACGTGACTATTTTAAATAGAACTATAATAAAATATATAACTATAATAGAACTGATTTCCTTTATCGCAATAAAACTTAAAATCAAACTAAAAACTCCCATTAATTTGATCTGTTGGTCCACGTCCAGAGGTAATGTGTTTTGCCGTCTGTACTCTTTGCGCCATTACATTGTCATTAGACGCAATCGCTGCCCCAAGTCACGTGCGTTCCGTTGCTTGTATTTGCTGCCCTTTTTTTTCGCCTGCATCCCTAAAATGGGGCTTTAAAATGAGCGTAAAAATGCTCATTTTATTGATATTTTAAAAATCGCTAACACAATAATAGAAACATAAAGAGGTAAACGGAAATCTATATATAAATAAAAATCGATTTTCTATTGTATGTAAGTACATCAATTCAGAACGTCGACACCCATTTGACTAATTCTTTATTTTTTTTTGCTTGTAATTATCAGGATAAGTTTTGTATAAAATAAAATGTCTAAAGAATCGTATGGAAAGTTGAAAAATTCGCGTTTAACAATCGTCACATACAAAAGTGAGTGAGACAGAAGAAATTAAAGGACCCAAAAAAATATTAACAGAATTAACATTCAAAATCAAAAACTCTTTATTCAATTTAGGCCCTAAGAAGACACTTATGAACGTCAATACTACCGGTTCGGAAAACAACCCGGTTATCGAGAGGACAAATACACACATCAAAAAAGTCTAAGCAACATGCGTGATATTACAAATTTTACCATTTATATTAATTAATTTCTAAGTATTTACTCATACAAAGTGCGTAGGTAAGTAAACTTTTTTGTTATTAATGACATACTGGCTGGTTGTAAAAAAAAATTTGATTATGTTTTGTTTTTTCATAAAATTCAAATGACTGCGAATTTGTTTGAATTTAAGTGCGTTTTAATTGCTACGTTTAGTCTTGATTTTATAATTTTACCAACCATTTAAATAAAGTTAGCGACAAAATGGAATTGTTAGATATTCTTTACGTCATGAACCGACGTCAATCTAGCTTTTCTAGGTTCTTACGGACATACATTAAATTGTCCAGAATGTATTGGGAGGGCAGAGTTAAGATACCGTACTCCCTGAACTTGGTATTTAAGGATTCGCGAGGTTTCATATTGTAGATTGCTCGAACTGCTCGTTTTTGTAATAAAATTTGGTGTTTACCTCAGCTGCTGTCCCCCACAATAGTTCAGTATTTAATTCAACACAACATTCAATAGTTCAGTTGCCATTTCAATTGATTACATGTTGATATATTGCCAAGATTTTGGTGTCAAAAGGATATTATAGCATGGATCAATATGTGAACGATGGTGATGTCTGGAATTGACTCATCTCTGTGCATCCACGAAGAAAGATAAAGATAACTTTGAATTAGTTTAAATATATTTATGTTAAAAAGATAAGCCAGATGGAGTTTCTTGCCGGTTCTTCTTGATGACTGCGTTGTTTTTGCGAACCGGTTGTTGCTTTCATTCATAGGCGCCTTCTCAGGGCCTACATTGTATAAATTATTTTTAATTTTGATGTTTGAGGTTTGAGACAGTTTAACGTAGGTACATAACTATGGCCAAAGAAGTTATGGTGCATTTATTAGAGGAATTTTTTAAGTGAAAACTTTATTCTAACTCTAGTTTAACTTTAGTTCGCTCTGGTTTAACTAGTCTAACTTAACAGGAGATATATTTATATCTTCGCGTCATGACATGCACCGTGAGCAACCGTATTGCTTGCAAGGCTTGCGTCAGACTAGCGACGCGTAATATAAGGGCCTGTGTACACGTAACATTTATGTTTTGCAATTCATCATACTTTTGATTGATTAATAGGTTTTATAAAAATGTATATCATTATTGCTCCGATTGCCAATAGCTGTGAGAACCACACTAATGTTAATAATTTCCATAAACAAATTCTGAACTTTAAATATTGTAATTCGCACTATTATCAGTATGAAAGTTCAATAGAGAACGATTATTTCATTGATTTGTGATTTCAATTCTGTCGCCTGATATTATGACAGTCTCGATTTTTTTTTATTTGAGGTTGATTTTATTTTTACTAGCTTCTGCCCGCGATTTCGTACCCTTGAAATAGTTACTTGGGACTAAGTAACACGCAGCGGAAGTTCTCAAAAGGAAAAAAAAACAATGTAGAAACATAGTTATTGGTGCTACAATCCTATTGGTCCTATATATATTGGTAGCAATTTTTAAAAACAATTATTGATTATTAAAAAACAGAGGGCTAGGCAATTTAGATATTTTTGTCACTTGCAAACTGTGAAGAAATTTTATTTTGTACAAATGAATGGATAGGTCTGTGAAATGTGAAATCTGTGAACACGCTCTGTTTGGAGAGACCTACTGGTACTGATCGTTCACTGCCGTAGTATCATCGGGTGGATCGGTAAGAATACAAATTCTTCAGCTTTATAATATTACTATATAGTATACATCATTTTGTTGTTTTTCTCGATATGAGTATCGTTACAACCCGACTAGCCTATGCAAAACTCGTAAACTCGCCGAATATGCAGGAGAATTTTAATATGCAATTCAGCACCACATCGTTGTATTCGTACAACAGGCTTGATTTATGAACATTGGTGTTCCTTAGCGCAATCACTTCACAACGTAGCCCAACAAGTAGTAGGAAAACCAGCGAAGAAAAACCAAGATTGGTTTGACGACTCCGACGTTGAGATCATGGCACTCCTGCAAGAATCCAGGCAGTTAATGAGGTTCTCGAGAACAGATTACCAGAGAAAAACGATACAACGTCAGCTCCAGTATAAGATTCGGGTTCTTAAAGACCGTTGGTGGATGATGAAAGCATTAGAGTTGGAACATCTCGCTGAAACTAACCAAGCAGGTCTCTTTTTTCAATCGCTGAAGACCATTTTTGGGCCACGCTTTAAAAAAACTACATCCATCTACTCGCGTGATACTCTGACACGATTAACTGAACGCATTGCTGTGCTAAATCGTTGGGCTGAACATTTTAGTGAGGTACTGAACCCAATGCTTCATGAAGCGGATCTCAATTACATTACGGCTCTTCCGTCGCTGCCTCCATCTCCTGAGCTCGACAATCTTCCATCTTTTGAAGAGTTTTTAGCTGCGATACATCGTTTAAAGAATGGTAAATCCGCAGGCCCAGATAGTCTACCAGCGGAACTATATAAATACGGTGGACCGAGTGTTCAAACTAGACTATTTGATCTAATATTACGAATCTGGGATACTGGTGAAATACCTCAAGCCTGGAAAGACGCTACTATCTGCAAACTATATAAAGGAAAGGGTAATGCCTCTGATTGTGGGTCATACAGAGGCGTTTCTTTGCTTAGTGCCGCTGGCAAGGTTCTAGCTCATATTATAAACCGAAGACTCGGAGAGTTGGCTGAGTCTGTATTGCCCGAAAGCCAGTGCGGGTTCCGTGGGGGTAGAGGGACCGTCGATGCTATCTTCATCGTCAAACAATTACAGGAAAAGAGTCTGGAACAACATCGACCACTCCATATGTGCTTTGTCGATTTGGAGAAAGCCTTCGATCGGGTACCGAGATCTGCCCTTTGGATTGTTCTTACTAAAGTTGGTTGTCCTGTGAAGTTCGTTAATTTAGTGCGTCAATTTCATGATGGCATGATGGCCAGGGTGCAGCATGAGAACAGCTTCACTGACCAATTTTCGGTAACCAGCGGAGTCAAACAAGGCTGTGTGATGGCGCCGTCTCTCTTTGCCCTTTGTTTATCTGTCTATCTGTTCACGATAACCTCAAAAACTACTGAACGGATTTTAATGCAATTTTCACCAGTACATAAAGTTGTTAATGAGAAAGGTTTAGGTATATAATTTGTCTAGTTTTTTTTAATTATCAGTACAGGACAACGTCCACCGGGCCCGCTAGTTTGTGATAAATGTTTAATATTAAGTTTCATAAGTTTTTTTTATAAATAGCGTAAGAAATTTTTGTAAATAATTGTCACCTTTAAATAAAGACTCGTTTCGTTTACCATAATAAACAATAGGCACTTTAAAAAAATACAAAATACCTGTCAACTTAACTTTTTTTTTGGTCTGATGTATTCTTTAAATATAAGTGTATCAATTATGTAAAATGTACTAATAAATATTTGAAATACGTTTATTAGTTTGTTAATGTATATATCTATTCCTTCTATTTATCCATATACCAAGTGAAGGCTTAGTCAGTAGCAATATTTATGGAGGTTACCCTGCATTCGATTCTCGTTCTAAATATATTAAAAAAATAGATGCTTAATATTTGACCCAATTATCTAGAAAAATACAAAAATTATACACAATCCTTTATGCATCTATGTTAAAGCACAGTGTCAATGAGCATAGGGTGATTTCACTTTCACTTGAAGGGTAACGTGGAACCGTCAGGAAAAAACAAAAGGGTTTTGTTATCGAAAGTTATTAACTCAGGGTCGCGTATTGTAGCTTTTGGGACCGGTCATTGCACCTAGGCTTATTACGATTGTATTTATATTTTTGAAAGTCTAAGAACAAGCTTTAACTTAGCTTTTCTTGATTCTTTATTAGTATTTGTTTTGATATTATTACTTTATGTGTTAAATATTACCATGAAGTGTCGTATCGTAAAATACTGCGAGCTTTTAACCTTTCACTCGCTATATATATGCTATAATAAAAACAAACTTTTTTGAAACTTAATCACGTTAAAACTACCAAAGGTATTGACATAGTTTTCGTAGATGGTTCTAGTGTACTTATTATTTGTTGTCTATTGGATTATTACCATTTTTAATGGTCAACGAAGCGTACATGAATGAACTGATATTTTATACATTCAAAACCATTTATAGGTTAACGTAGGCGTCAGGATGTAGTCGTAGGCGGTCCATTAATTAACCCATGACCAGTTTCGATACATCACTTTAGGAACCGGAGTATTAGATACCGCAAACATCATTTACGGCTATTCATAACAGACTAGCATTTACAAAACTGTTATATTAGCATGATATTATTAATGTAGCATAGTTGATATATTTAGCCTAAAAGGCCGAGCCTAGAATTATGAACAGCTTCTGCCCGCGACTTCGTCCACGTTACGAAGGAAAAACAAAAGATTTTAAAACATTTTTCATTGGTGCTTCGCTCCTATTGCTCCTAGCGTGATGGTATAATATACTACCTTCCTCGATAAACAAACAAACCTCTCAGCTTTATAATATTAGTATAGATGAAAAAGTGAGTTTAACTGTGTAAGAGGTACTGAAAAGGATGTCGGGTACTTTTCACCCAGAAAAATAGTCCCCCCGAGGGATTGGTCCAAACTATATTATCCTCAGCAAAGCCGCGAGTGAAAACTAATTTTTAATAAGGAATAATAGGATCTTTAATAAGATGTTAAAAATGAAGTACATACTCTTAAAACTATCATCGTCTTCTTACCCTTATCTCACCTAATTTCGTATCACTATCGTTTAGAGGATTTTTTCCGGAAGGTTTATATTATATATATCGGAGAGCCTAAAAGAATGCTATGTTCAGGGACGCCTTCCTCCTCGTACATCTTCATAAAGCAAGAAATAATACCACAGATAGATAGCCAACACATGTAATACTTTTTCATTCAATCATACAATGACATTTTTGACATATCACCGTTCGTATTTTACAACTGACAAACCGATAGAAAAACCTCACGACTGCTAACAATTGTTAAAAGCTTGTTACTCTTTAATCACCTCTGTGGCTCTACCACCATTTACCATACCACCTTTTCCACTCTCGTCTATCAGATATCATCTCAGTATTCACACCTTTTATACATATAATTTTGCACACAATCCATCCATACCTTTTTCGGTCTTACACTGTTATATACATCCACCGTTATACTCAAAACTTTTCTAGTTACATGTTTGTCATCTTTTTTTTTTTTATGTTTTACAGATACGCGCTTAGCCACGATCTCACCTGATGGTAAGTGATGATGAAGCTGATGATGGATCGCGCTTACCTGCTAAATGTCTGTTCACTCTACTCTTGAACACTCCCAAGTTGTATGATGACGGGAAGACAGATGCCGGGAGTGAATTCCAGACCTTAGCTCGACGGCAAGTGGCTTGTCTCTCAGTATTTTATAAGTTACACTTTGGAGAGTGTGCACAGGAATTACATGATTTAATTCCACCGTCCCCATTCCATCAGAGGACGACCAGACGCCGTGAGGGTTTCCACCCTTATGTAGTTGATATTCCTGAGATTCGTACGAAGCGATTTGCTTCCACATTTATATTATTGCTCCGATTGCCAATAGCTATGAGAACCACACTAATGTTAATAATTTCCATAAACAAATTCTGAACTTTAAATATTGTAATTCGCACTATTATCAGTATGAAAGT
This sequence comes from Antheraea pernyi, assembly GCA_015888305.1. Taxonomy (NCBI): domain Eukaryota; kingdom Metazoa; phylum Arthropoda; class Insecta; order Lepidoptera; family Saturniidae; genus Antheraea; species Antheraea pernyi. The sequence continues at coordinate 19,295 of MU161755.1, forward strand.
TCAATAGAGAACGATTATTTCATTGATTTGTGATTTCAATTCTGTCGCCTGATATTATGACAGTCTCGATTTTTTTTTATTTGAGGTTGATTTTATTTTTACTAGCTTCTGCCCGCGATTTCGTCCTCTTGAAATAGTTACTTGGGGCTAAGTAACACGCAGCGGAAGTTCTCAAAAGGAAAAAAAAACAATTTAGAAACATAGTTTATTGATGATACACTCCTATTGGTCTTAGCGTCATCGTCATCTTCTTACCCTTATCCCACCTAAGTAGGGTCGGCACAACATGTTTTCCTTTTCCAGGCTCGCCTATCAGATGTCATCTCAGTCATCACACCTTTTACACACATATCATTTTTCACACAGTCCATCCATCCTTTTTTCGGTCTTCCTCTACTCTTATATCCATCGACCGGCATACTCAAAGCTTTTCTAGTTATATGGTCTTCATCTCTCCTCATAACATGCCCAAACCATGCTAACCTATTACTCCTTAACTTCTCTGTTACTGGTGCTATTTTCAAACTTCCTCTGATATATTCATTCCTAATCTTATCCATTCTAGTTACATCACACAGGTGGATGCCTTAACATTCGCATCTCTGCCACATGTAATTTTCTCTCATCCGTCTCTCTCTCTCTCTCATTCCTATTGGTCTTAGCGTGAATATGTATATATATATATTATGGTGTGCCAAAAAAAGTCGAGATTTTTTTTCTTGTTCTCACCCCAAAATATCATAGGATATATTCAAACAAAAATTATGTCCAAAGGGCAGCTCTTATTTACAATTTTAAGAGGTCTTCGAACGAACTTAAAATTTTCCCATGTAAATAATACGGGGGAAAATTTTTTGAACATTTTTGTCACTTGCAAACAGTGAAGAAATTTTATTTTGTACAAATGAATGGATAGGTCTGTGAAATGTGAAATCTGTGAACACGCTCTGTTTGGAGAGACCTACTGGTACTGATCGTTCACTGCCGTAGTATCATCGGGTGGATCGGTAAGAATACAAATTCTTCAGCTTTATAATATTACTATATAGTATACATCATTTTGTTGTTTTTCTCGATATGAGTATCGTTACAAATAATATGATAACCAAAACTACAGAAATAATGAAAGTCAGATCGCGTAACAAAATATAACAAAAGAATAAGCGAGATAAAAGAGAAATCAATTTGAAATTCATGGCCGCACAATAGCGAGTGCGGCGCGCGCGGGTCGAATGAGAAACACGCTCATTACGAGAACAGGCAACACTAAACGGCAGGAATCAACCAATTTATTGAATTTGTACCGCTCGAATGGCTGGTTTTTTGACACCACTAATACGAGACGAAAATTACTATGTAAACAACCAATGCCTGTGACTTCGTTCGTTGATTCACTACTGTAATATGTTTGTGGGCCTCCATCATGGTTAATGGTGGTAGAGCCACGCTGAAACTATTACAGGTTTCAGCATGAATGGGTCGGCTCATCCGGGGTAGTACCACCCTCTCATAGAAAACCGACGTGAAGTAACAGTGCTTGCATTGTTGCGTTTCGTTCAGTCAGTGAGAGTGGCGGAAACCCACCCCCCTCCCCTCTTCCTTCCCTAACCCTTCCCAAGGGGTGGCAACGCACTTACGACTCCTCTGGTGTTGTTGGTGTCTATGGACGGTGGTGATCACTTAATTTCAGATGACCCATCTGTTCGTTTGCCACCTATAACATAAAAAAAACATACTTTATAAATCGAGAATCCAGAAATATTTATCTTTAGTATAAAACTTCGATCAACGATAACTAGGTATCATCAGATATCAGGTCGGTGCGAAAAATACGTCTAGTTAAATAACAGCTCACTTGAAACGTGAGCTTTTATTTTGTTTAGTTTGTTTGAAACACAGCCAATGTAAGCACGTTTCACAATGCCACAGTGTATTCAAAAGATGCAAAAATAATAGCCGAAAAATCAATTTAACGGCCGGAGTATCTTATTTTCCCTAAATACATGTTGAATAAGTTATATTTTAAGCTTTAAACTAACAAATAATATTAAATTTTGAACAAAGTTATCGATTTTAAACCTGTGGTATAAATGTTTGGTCAAGGATCGCCAACCACGCACCATAAAGGAAAAAAGTACTTTATTCAGTGCGTTTTAAGGTTGAATTCACACTAAATGTTGTTTATGTTGTCTTTTCATTTGTCAGTGACGGGATATTTATTTACGGGGTAATTTATTGCTTTGCTCGTTTTATAGTAAGTATTAGATACTATTTTGAACATTTGTGACTTTATTACTAGGTGTCATGGTTGTAATTAGGTTGAACTTAAAATTGTTTTAAGACTTTTTTCTCCCTTTCTTAGTAGACACATAGCTACACATAAGTATATATTTACGCGGACAGGATTTAGCTTCGATTTTGTACGTGACCCTTTATCTAGTTATTGTTGATCGAAGGTAAGGAACTTATCTAAACTAAGCTAACTATTCATACATATATGAGCTGTTGAAACCTATATGTGTACCAAGCATACATACTACAACAACTTATATATATGTTTTATATCTGATAATTTTCTAAACTATTTCAGTTTGATAAGGGAAAAAAATAAAACCCTTCCAATTTAATATGTAAGCGTGTATGCGTGCACGTGTGTGGAGGTGATAAGTGTAATGTTGTCGCAGTGATGTGACATGTTGTGCGAGTGTATCGCGCGAGCAGCGCACTCAAGGTCTCCATACCGAGGGAACGGACCTAGGCTTGAGCCGCTGCCGAGAGGAGCCTAATCTGGTAAAAATAAAAGGTTGGTCGTAGGGATCCAAACCAACCTTTATATAGTACGCTGTAATCGCGCTACGGCGACATGCTTCGCAAGCGTAACACGCTCGGTCACGCTTATTACCTTAAATCCCTTATGGATACACCACCCTCCCGGGGGAGAGGGTGGGTTATGTCAGTCTCGCACGGACTAAAACCCCACGGTGTACGTCTACCGCTAAGTTGGGGCGGCACGAGATCTCTATAGACTTCATCGTGCCGCCCCAGCGGTTGGCCCAGCAGCGATATTGTTGCCGCCGGACCTCGTCCTGTTCGGAGACAGCCGGGTACACACCGGCCACCTCCTCCGTCCGCCGGACCTGCGCAATAGAAAGATGGGCCCCCCGACCCATCTTCTCTAGGTCCAGCTACGGTGGGAGGAGGCGGTCAAACTACCGCCTCCTCCTGCCCGTCCTCCGTTGGCGGAGAGGGTCACTTTGAGGATCCCGCTCACGGACCCTCTCCGCCGCCTCCTTCTGCGAGACGACTTCCTCGCAGAAGGAGGCCACTGCATTCCAGTTATCCTCACTACCGAGCATGGCCGCAACC
>MNPI01023664.1:0-36028 GCA_015888305.1 Antheraea pernyi
GCGACACCGGATCTAACTTACCACTTGTTTTAACCATTCCAGTACTTACCACTTACTTTTTAATACCTTAAATGCGTGTATCAGCACGAAGTTTTGTCTATGGTCACACTAAGTCCACATGTGGCAAGACATTATCGTCATACGTTACGAACATATTGGAGTAGCATAAGTGAGTCACAATAATATAATAAAAAATACGCAATACCAACCGTTGTAGATATTCTGTGAAATACCCACTCTGGGTATAGTGTTCAAATGTGCCAACGATAAAATACCTAAATATTCCGAAGTCTGTGTGTTTGTTATTAGATCTCTATAAATACTCATAATGTATGATGATATGATTATAGTATGTGAAAGTAACGAGTTCACTTTTACTACGATTTCCTTGCTCATACATTATTTACCAAATATTTCGAATGTCTATGTGCCACTTAAGTACAGTCCGCAACAAACTTTTTCATCACTCTGAATATAGGTATAAATACGTATTATGTTATATATAACATCGAGACCAACGCCAATTGTAGATTTCTATAACAATATTATATCTTTGTTCTGTATTAAACTCTTGGTTATATTATGAGCAAGTTTAAACTTAGAGCTATGTTCAGATCGGTCAACAAGATTGACGAGGATTGTACCAATTATTAACGTATCCGGTCGTAGAAATATAACGTCGCTGTTACATATGTATGTATGTACGTTAAACATTTTAAACTTTCATTTTGTCGTACTATAAAATTATGTTATACTTTTGCAACATTCACTGAAACTAATGGTAAAATGGTATAGACAAGAAACAGCGGTGCCGCGCTTCGAAATTAAATATTGACAATAACCGCTATCTTGTCATCCTGGTTATATCCATGTAAACGAATCCTTTGAATTTCGAATAAGCACAAATTTAAATTGGCTCAAACTTTTCCACATTTAGTATTTAAATTAGGTTTCATTGTGTTCCAACATAACTGAACATATCGTTCTTATCATATATCTGCTAGACGCAACCCTAATATTTCCACAAGAGTTCTCAAATTGGCAGAACAGAAACTCTAAGCTCATTTTTATGACAAAACATGTCGACGCCATTATCCGTTTTATATATGCTTTGATATCAAGGATAGTTCCATTCAAATATATTTATTTGTAAATATAATTCTTAAAAAATGTATCAAAAATCAAAATCCAAATGTAATTTTACGTCTCTTGCCAATATATCATCGGATTAAATAAATTTTCCGTTTCATAAACTAACCTAAATATTACGTAACGTGGTGTACCTGCAAATATTACCAAATATATGTTTTCATTATAATATTGGTTGTGAAAACACATCATGATTTCTATACAAACTAAAAGCAATGAAACTCCGCGCTCCGTAAACCAAATGAATTCGCGATAGATATTAAGAAAAAGCAACTCAGCTAGCGATTTGACAACTGCCATATTGTAAGGATCTAGATATAACTACAACTTAGATATATACCTAGTTCTTATAGTTAAAATAAGATGAAGTCATAATAATAGTATTTAATAATATAAGGTACAATCAAATGTATTATTACGTATTCTTAATAGCAGTTTTCATTCAAGTCCGATTGCACACGTTTATTTATTTCCGTGTACGTATTATAATTCAAAACATTAGCTGCCTTTACACGACACGCTCTTTCACGCGTGATTGAAGTATGCAGGATTGAACACGGGAAAGCGTGTACGTGGATTTACGAGTGAACTTTTATTGTTTGTCTTCTTTACGTAAAGAACGTGTCGTATAAAGTCAGCTGTTTATTCCATTACACATATATATCCTGAAAGTACTTTTTTGAAATTCGGTTTTACCAGAGACAATAGAGCATTTAAATATATATTTCTATAACAATCGGTTTGACCTCTATATAAAACAATGGGAAATCTAAATCAAATATCATCGTATCATTTATCTATTCTATAAAACTATATATTTTTACAATATAAGAATAGCAAAAAAACACATATATTTTCTTATGACTCAGCATAAGTTTTGAGAGCAAAGTATTATAAATTAGTTCATTGTTCCAAAAGTTTATGAATTAAATAGCAAATAAAAAATGCAGCTCGTTTTTTTAAAATAAACATGCCTAATATATATCTGATTGAACCTATTTATGATGGCTTTTTATTATTGTATTTGAAACGTTTATACAAAACGACAACAGCTAAACTAGTATATTTGATGTGTAACCCATTTCTATATCTTACACTGTATATGGTCACAACATAGGGCCAAAAGTTTCATAAATAATATCTTCATAATACAATGCCGATCTCAATTTTATATTCGAAGCTATTAGAGATAGTTATTTTAATTTATATTATATAAAGATTTTTTTTCATATTATGTATAATTTATATTAGATGTTAGTTCAAATTTTATTATTTTAGATAAAGACATTTTTATTTTTAGTAAATAAATTTGTAAATATTTTTAAAGTGATCTAATTAACTAATTTATTTAAACCAAAATTTTGCTCAATTTTGTATGCACTCAACACCAAAGTAATAAAACTAAACTTTACGTTTCAGTACAAAAAGCATAATTGAAATTATCACAAATTCTGATAACTCAATATATTTTGTATAAGACGTGTTGAATTGTGACATGCGGTTGAATTCTTGAATAAGGTAGTGAATGAAAATAATTTTCAGTTTTGAAGAAACTTCCTTAAACCGTTGTTATGTCATTTCGTAAACGTGATTTCGATGTTAGATTGATACTTTCACGTTTACTACATTGATTGATAATTTAATTTAGAATGCACTCATTCGATATGTGATTTTTAAGTTTGTTAATATTAATGCTTTCGATCATAATTTCATGATGGTGCATCATCCTTGTACTTATTTAGTAGAATTATAAGATTATATTTCATGAGTTAGACAAGACGATTATTTTTTATTTAAGTATTACTGCAATTAGTTATTTTTTATAACGTAAAAGACACAGGCGAAACATAACATCAGCCAATGACGATGAAACGAAATTGTAAATAATAATCATTTAATGAGGTTTTACATATTCTCAGCGGTTTTTACGTTATTTTTTATAACGTAAAGACACAGGCGAAACATTACATCAGCCAATGACGATAAAACGAAGTTGTAAATAATAATCATAAAATGAGGTTTTACATATTCTCAGCGGTTTTTAAGTATTCGATAAGTATCGGTCCAATTCCAGAAATTATCAGAAGTATTTATATAACATTTGTATAGCTACCTAATTATAGTTAACAAAATCTGCTAAAGTAGAATGTGTGTTGAAAATGACAAGATTATTTTTAATTGTCGTTTAATTTCTTCAAATAATATGAATTTGTAAATTGTGCCTCCTATAATGTCCTGTTAATAATTAAACTTTATAAAATTGATATTCCTCTATAGAAGAAAAATACGCAAGATAACTTCTCCTATATAATAATACAATATTCGTTTTGAATAAATACTATGTCCAAATCACAGGTACATACTAAACCAAAAAATAAATACTTAGAAACAGAAGTATGTCGGAAATCACTGGATAAATCGCTTTTCTTATTTATATTTAAGTAAATAATATACTTTTAGGTAGTTATACGGTACCCGAACTTTATTTACTATACCTATATTTTCTTACCTTCTGTTATACAATAAGGTTCTTACTTGCGAATGGATATGTATATGATAAAATAGGTTGTATATGTTTAATATAGTATGTATATCAAATAGCAGTTGTTAATCATCGAAGTAATTATGTGGGCAATTACAACATAGTTAATAAAAATATGTCTCCTATGTGGTAAATCTCTAAGCGTTTACCTACTTAGGCACTTAGTTTATACATCTATATAATAAATACCAGGAAATTTCAATTTGCATCACCCACAGTTAGGGTTGCCAATTTTTCGGTTAAATTAAGTACTTCTCAATATAAGCTATAAAAATAATTAACAAGAATATGCAATACAAATATAGTATTCCATGAAAAGAGTTAACACAGAGAAATGTATTTTATGATATGTATTATATATGTGTGATACCAAACAAAGAGGTGTAGTTATTTTTATAAAAACTATATTTTTTGCAACTTCTTGCATCTTTTAACAGTTTTTTATACAATAAAAGATATATAGACATCCATAGACTTCTATGGCTTCATCCAAATTTTGCGTGCTATATATTTCTTTAATAGTAATTATATAGTTTCCAGACCCAATATGTTGTATATTATAATAATTCAGTTGGCAACCCAACTTAAATGTGAGGTTTTTTTTTCGTTAAAATAAATATAATCATGTACATAACACAATGGTATTATCAAAAGAGTTAATTACAGAACTTTATCTTCTTCTCTGGGTGCGTTCTCAATTATTGTTATTAGTAATAATTAATTGTTATAAGATCTTTTTTCAATATATATGTATAATTTAATGTACTATAGTATAACCTGCCTGTAATAACTTCAGTTTCTTCTAATTATTTTTCTATTTAAGTAACTTAGGATTTTGCTTTGTTTACAGTTTTTCTTTCGTCTTTAAGAAATGTATGCGATGTAACTTCTCTGAAATGTATTAAAATATGAAATTAGAGTGTTATTAGAGCCAGATAAATTAATATCGATTAGAATGGTTACCAGTAGTTTTAAGGAAAGCAACATGATCAAAAATGTATTATGTTGTTTTTGATCGTATAGTTATATGAGATATTTCTATAATATATTAAGTTTCTATATCTATATTTCTATATAAATGTATGTATAATTACATATCACAGCAGTTTTTACCAAAACTGCCAGCGTTGTTTTATGATCAATTTGAAATAATATATTTTTTCCCACCAAATAAAAAGAAACTGAGTTAACTCCATACAAGATATAAATATAATTCGTATATAATGAAAACTTGCTGGCAGTTTTTCTACTGTGATATTAAGATTAATATTTATTATTTTGTCTCCAAATTACACTACTGTACATTTTTATTTTAAAAAGATGCCTTATATTACACAATATTATTTTACGCTATTGTTTATAACGAGAATGACTGGATTTTTTTCCAAATGTTTGACTTATTCAATGAAATACTAATAAATAACGGTTGTATATTTGTTATTAATGTTTTTTGTTGCATTAAAAAATGAAACTATCGAATCGTTGTATAAAGTATAAACATCACAAATACATACAACCTTATGCACGTTGAGCTCTCTATATTGTATAGAACAATTACAATATGCGTTTCATAGTGGAGGAATCTTTCTGTGAAACTAATGTACCTTCCTACTCAATGAAAATACTGTTGTAGAAATGAAATCTTTATAGTAAAATGTTATTTTATTACGTGCTACTTCAAGTACACTATTTGCCTGATATATTATACCTCAGTAAGTTTAGTATGAATTTTGTGTGTCTTGGAAAATATATTTCGATTATTAGAACTACGGTGGCATTATTTATCCAACCCTTCACAATGAACGTGATATATTTTATTAAAAGCTAGACGACTCCAGCTCGCTTCGTTGGGCATTAAAAATAGCAAAGGGTCAATCCAAAAAATAAGTAGTTTAGCACCATCTATGTTAAATTCTACATTGAATGGTCATAATATACAATGCAGATACGTTTAGTATTTTTGACATAATTGAACATTAAATAACTGTATTTCCAATATATACAGATAGATTCATTATGAATCTATACCATCCCTATAAAAACAACACATTCTCAATAAAAATCTATACATTTTTAGGTTTCAGTCAATGATATTTATAACTAAAGATACGTTACCTACATAATATTTTGACAAAACAAATGGCACTATATCGCATACATACGTAAGTAACGTAACTAAGACGCCACACTGTTTTAGATAAAATGTGGAAGTAAGATGACATATACTCAATATTGGTGGTGAAAAAGAAATAGTTATATGTTGCTTAGATACGAGCGGATAGACGGGGCACTAGCCAAGTTTTAACAAGGCGCCGTCGAAGCGCTTGTGGCGTATCTTTATAGTTATAATATTATTGGTTTCAGCAGTATATTCTTACCGTTAAGTTTACACATAATTTTCTAGGCCTTATTAGCAGGTTATGCAATTTAGACCTGTATTTAATTTATTAATGATCATGTTATACAATCATAAGTTTGAAATATAATATTTAGAATTTTAATATTTGTTTTAATATAAACTAAATCTACATCACAATATTATAGTTATTCTATATATACCACCTACCAATAAGTAACAAAACTATAACCAGATCATATTTGTCCATGAGACATTGTTTTAACATCCTGGAGTCTGTAAGTTTTATTCCACAACAAAGTATTCCTGCAGGTTAATGACAAAAAGTCCATACGAAATAACCAAACCCGTTCCTCGAATATTTGTAGAAATTGAAACTAATAAAAAAATGAGTTATATTTTTATTCCCATATTTTATTTATACTAAACACCAAGCCAAGAGACAATGTAAGGTAATTTTTCGCCTATCAAACTGCAGATACTGACAATTAATGTACAATCTATAGATACTAAATTTTTATTCTTATGGAGGTACCTAAAATAAGTATCTAAATCAATTATCGTAATTCTCATGGTAATAGGGCTTAATTATAGCCCGCCGGACTAGTTACCATCGTCAACTTGAAAATCTGTCACCAATACATAGTCTTGCCACAAATACTGAAACAAAAACAAATTATATTGCAAATAACATTTATTACTTTTACAGTGTGTTAGTTTAATACATAAATATAAAACAAATTAAAATATAAAAAGCTCATTAGAAGTAGTCTCCATTGGCTGCAATACAGTCCTTTAAACGTTGAGACCAGTTATCAATAGAAGCACGCATTCTTTTCATGGGAAAATTCTTCACTGCCAATCGTACGGATTGTTTTAGGGACCCCAAATTATCATGGCGTTTAGAGCAAGCCGTACTCTCTTAATCTGACCATAAATCATAATCCAGCGTATTAAGATCGGGACTAGACGACGGCCAGTCTTCAGCTCTGATAAAGTCCGAAACGTTCGTTTCCAACCAAGACTGCGTAGACCGAGCTTTATGACCCGGTGCCGAATCTTGCTGGAAGGACCATTCTTGGTTATTGGACATGGTGTTGTTAAGGGGCTTCATTACCTTCTCAAGAATGGTATCTTGATATACTTGTGCCGATGTTTTGATACCTTTCTCACAAAAGTATGGCTCAGTCACTCCTTCATAGCTAATACTCCACCAAACCATCACTGAAGTCTGATAGTGCCCACGTTGCACTCTGTCGACTAATTAGGTAGCTTCCTTAGAGCTTTGAGCATAAATACGGTCATTTTGTTTGTTGAAATGTTGCTCAATTGTAAAAGTTTTCTCATCCGTAAACAAAATTTTTCTGTGACTGCCCTTTGCGTACCGCTTCAGTAGGTGTTTCGATTTTACCACCCTATTCTTTTTTAAATTATCAGTTAAGAAATGATTAGTACGTCTTTTATAGGCTGCAAGCCCTAAGTTCTCTTTTAAAATACGCGACAACGTTCTAGGTGCTATCTTCATCTCCCGAGATAAAATCTTTTGCTTTCGGACAGTATTTCTTCGAATTTTTTCCCTTAATGCTTTGACCACCTTTTTCGTACGAACACTACGTGGACGGCCAGATCTTTTTCTGTCACAAACACAGAAGGTCTCATTGTACCTATTAAAAGCTCGGTACACAAACATTTTACTAATACTAGGCATATGGAGAGTTATAAATATTGCATTTGACTCCATACCTACTTCGTGTAATGCAATCACAGCGATTCGGTTCTCTTTATCACCCCACTCCATTTAAATATCGCAAAATATTGTACAATGTATTAATAAGCGTCAAAATGAGAAAACTCAATGAATAATCATATAAAAATGACAGATTCCAAATTCAAATGTAATACTTTGTTTATTTTTAATTGTAACAGTATTTATGGTCAGACTAAGTATAGATGTATTTTGGCCGCTGCAGTTGAGAACCAGACGCCTCTAGGTTTAGCGTGCTTACCATCTTGAGTCACGTCGTCAATTACAGTGGTCGTCAATCTTTTTGACCGCTCTGAATATAGCAATAATTTCTGACTTGTGCATAATATCATGAAAAGTTTAATACTAAAGAAGGTTAAAATATGATTATAGGAAACTAAAATCGGCATTTATTTATCATGATCCTAAAGTTGTTGTAATGTTATACGTATAATATAATCATACATGTTTATAGCTCAATGTGTTTGACTCAGCTGTAAGTTAGAACGGTTAAAAAGTTTAGCGCGGAGTGTAAATCAGGTGAGATTGTGGTCAAAGTCTAAAACCTATTAAGTATAAAAAACGAACTCACATTAATAATGGTAGAAAGTGCGCAAAGTTCGGCATCAGAGAAACGCCACCATCATTGCTATTAGCAATTCCACTATAAATATAAATAAAATAATTAAATTAAAGACCAATTAATGCTACATCGTAATAAGCACACTGTAACATAAACTTATCCTATTAATTATTATAAACGACATAGTTTGTGAAGGTGAATGGGTATTTACATGGATGGGTGGATATGGTGATTAAACTTCCAGAGTTATATATAATTCTTTTGATTGATAACGTCTCGAGATAAACAAAAAAACTCCAGAGCAAATCCAAGATTTATTTCTAGAAAGGGGCACAAGTACTAAACAAGGAAGTGAAGTGTTCTTTTCAGCCTTTGGGGTTCATAATTTATCATTGGCATACAACTATAAAAGTATTTGTAAATCTTGTAATGAAGGCAGTGAAATGAATTATATGTTAAATAAATGATAATTTTATTTTACATTTCCTGCAGAAGATATCTAAGATCATTAGCCTGTAAGAGACCCACTGCAGGTCCATAAGCCTCTTCCCGAAGGAAGGTATGGGCGTAATCACCACGCCAGCCCACAACGTATTTGCGATTTCAAACTCTGAGAAATCCAAAGTTCTATATTTTTCCTACATACAGTAGTACTGTACTACAAGAACATTTTCTCAGGTTCATGTTTCCTCACGATGTTTTCCTTCACTGTCAGCCGATAGTGTTACCAATTTAAATTAGTAAATGTACGTGAATTCCGAAAAATTCGTTGGTACATGCCAGGGGGTTCGAACCTGTGGACATCGATATAATATTCCACCGGTCAAACCACTAGGCCACCACGACTTTTCTTTAGGATTCATCATTGATGCAGTGTCACGATATATATTAAGGCCAGTCTATTTAAAATTTTAAACGATTGAATTGTCAGAGACGACTTCATTTACGGTCGTTCTGTCTATGTTATATAATAGCTATAGTATATATAGGTAACTTTGGGTAGTAAGCAAAAAGAACGAATATTTTGGAAGATGTATAGTCGATATTAACTTCTCGTAGTCTCAGCTCCTTATTATTATCCTCCTATTAGTGCAGGTGTAATAATAAGGGCCTTCAAACAATTAAATTAAAAAAACACAGAAGACATATGAGGAATGTCAGTAATAGTAATACTCTATAATAGTCTATAATTGTTACTATTTCAAAACATTTGGCTAATATATTTAATCAGTGTATAGCAAAAGGAATATTCCCTAATTTAATGAAAGTAAACAAAGCGGTTCCTTTGTTTAAATCAGGCTTTTGAAGTAATCTTACAAATTAAAGACTTATTCCGGTACTTCCATCGATTACTAAAATTATTGAAAAGATTATGCTCAAAGAATTGGTAGAATATTTTAAAGTTTCTGAATGGTCGACAGTTTGGTTTCACAAAATCGAAATGTACTACTAACGCTGGTGCAACGCTCATAAACCATAGAAGGGAGCTTGGGAGGAGTCGCAGGATGCAATTGGTGTATTCTGTGATCTGTCTAAGGCTTTTGAGTGCGCTGACCATAGTACGTTTATTCTTAACTTTAAACACTATGGTATTTGTGAATCTTCTCTCGACCTTCTAGTCTCTTATTTACAAGATCGTTGTCAGAAAGTTAGCATACATGGGGTAACCTCTGCGGGATCGTTTGCGCAAATTGGTGTCCCTCAGGGCTCTATTTTAGGACCGTTTTTATTTTTACTTTATATAAATGATCTGCCGCTAATGGTTAATAACTGTGCTGACATGGTGCTTTTTGCAGATGATACTTCACTTATATTTAAAGTGAAACGGATAGATTTAGAGATTGGGCATCTGAATCATACTTTACATGAAATTTGTCATTGGTTTGCGTTAAATAACCTATTGCTAAATACAGATAAAACGAAATATATGAGATTTCCTTTACCCAATGTTAGACAGGTTAATAATAGTATCAAGATCGAAGGGAATTTGGCAGGGTTAGTTAACAATGCTGTATTCTTGGAAATCACACTAGAAACTAAACTACAATGGGGCCCTCATATTAAAAAAATGGCTCAAAGATTAAGTTCGGATGCATATGCAATACGTAAAATTCGCCAGCTTACAGATATTGCCACTGCTAAGTTAGTCTATTTCGCTTACTTCCATAGCCTAATGTTTTATAGTATTCTGTTGTGGGGGACGGCTGCTGAGGTAGACACCATATTTTTATTACAAAAACGAGCAATTCCAGCAATATTTGATATGGGTCCTTGAGAATCATTAAACACGAAGTTCCAGGAATTCGGTATCCTAACACTGCACTCCCGATACATTCTTGATAATTTAATGTATGTCCATAAAAACTTTGAAAACCTGCATTTTGTAAAGAACCGCCATGATCTAAATACTAGAAACTGTAATAAACTGGTCGTCCCATGTTTCAGACTTAGCAAAACCAGTAATAGTTTCTTAGGTAATAGTGTTAGGTTTTACAATAAAGTCCCAAAACATATTACCGATTTGCCGGACTGTAAATTTAAGCGCCATGTCCAGCAGGTTTTAGTGTCGAAAGGTTATTGTAGAGTAAATCAATATGTGAACGATGGTGATGTCTGGAATTGATTCTTCTCTGTGTATCCACTAAAAACGGTATTGTAACGTATTATATATTCGTAATATATATACATATATTAAAAAGATATACCCGATCGAGTTTCTTGGCGATTGGTTCTTCTCGATGACTGGGTTGTTTTCCGAATCGGAGGACTTTTAACGATCATAAGCACCTTATTAGGGCCTAAACTGAATAAAGTATTTTTGATTTGATTTGAAGTAGAAAATATCCAATAAGACAGAATTTCTAGTAACGTATCTCTCTAACACGTTGCGCGTGCTGTATTCAGGCGGCGTAACGGTTACTGATCACAATCTATGCTATTCAAAAAGTAATTTTACATTACATTATTTTATTTTAAAATTGTTTCACTTCTATCGTGTATCTTTACGAACTGACTCATCTTGTCTATTTGTAACAATATACTAGTAATGACATCGGATGGAATAAAAATCGTAACTGAACAACAGATTACGGATATTTTATAATTAAATAGAACAGTTATTAATTTCTTAAAATGTTTCAACCCAGCACACTTCACGTCATTTATAACAGCTAAATTCATATCATTTCCTTTTCCTACATTAATGCTATTTTGACGAGTCTTCGAACCATAATTTGCTGTTTACAGGTGAACACTTTTTCAAGTGATCCCCCATACTAAATGGTTGTCCTTACCTGTACCCTCCATACTATTGAACTACAATAATATGACAATAAAGTATAGACTGTATCACCCACGGAAAATGTATCTTTTTACCAGTGAAAGTATTTTCAAAATCGTATCAGTACTTCGACGGATCTAAAAAAACTATCAAAATCCACTCCGTTATATTAATAGTATAGATAAATATATAAAACTAATAAAATGTTAAAACTTTTGACAATATTTTATTATGATGACTTTCTTAGAGAATACATATTATTATTTACCCGTTAGGTGTACGATCTTCCTCATAGATCACTCAATTATAGTCTACATGAAAATAATATAACTAAACATAATTAATCCAGCTATACTATTGCTCCATAGATCGCTAGAATCTACTTTAGGAGTGTTATTATTCTGTGGACGTAAAGTTGCTCTTCTAAAGTGTCTGGCAACACTAGGGTTATTTTATTTTCGTAACCACAGAGTACTTTGCATTATAGGAAATTCGTAACTTTATTTAGGTAATAATATATGTACATATTAGGGATCGATTTTCTAATAGTCGCGTTGCAAAGTGCGTAAAATTATAATAAACTTACTAAATATAATTTGTGAATCATAAAATACTTACTATAACTATTGGTGTTTGTACAAGGGGTGTAAAATGGGCGCAGTTTTGGGCCTTTGTTCTGCAGCACAGGTGAGATTGTACCTTCCTTTCTTTTATATTTACTTATCCGTGTCGCATTTCAAGAGAAATCACATCCAAATAGGGGTAAATTATATTTTTTCACGGAAATTTGTGATTTCATCAAGATACAAATGTTTTATATGATATATTTGAAGTATATGAAAGATATTGATGTTTTACCCAGTTTAATTTGTTTGTCTTCTACTATTGTAGTGTATTTCCTAATGAAATAATTAGCTACCGTTTCTTCTCGAATCTAAAATTTATTTTTGTTTTCACACCACTTGGGTATAATTGAGTCATCTAAGGAAAATAGTATTGACGCAGTTTACACATCTTTTATCACTAATTTCTAGGTTTCCTTGAAATGTTTTTCTCCAAGATCATCCAACGATGTTACTAATTAACTTAATTGTTATCAACTCATAACAACATAAATACAAAGAACTTGTATAAATAAGATTTATAAATATAAGGCAATGTATAGACATATAAATATAATATACTGATTTCCTATTTAGGTTGCACACTTATAGGGGGTTAAGCAGTAATGATACAATTTATGAGTACCTAGTGGCTTAAGATCTGTAAAAGGGTTGAAGAGGCTAAATAATAAGGAAAAACTTAAATATAATCCAGCTAAAAAGCACTAAGGTCCTATGAAAGAATGAAATTAGTTTCTGAGAAATGCTTTCAGAGGCTCTACCTAAATGTAAAATCTTATTCTGAATATTATAAATTTCCATAATAGACATAGTTATGTATTTTCAAATTCACTATGATTCATATTAATTGAACTTATATCAATGTTTTGTTCAAAATTGTTTTTGCTTGTATACCCTGAATACCCCTGACTCTACTCCATGGAACATATCCATCCAAAGGTTGCCTGGAAAAAATTGCTATTAGAAATACTTATTGTTGTACCAACAAATGTCCTTGCATTATATAAGAGTATATCTACGCTGAAGCTATTACTGGTTTCAGCATGAATGGGTCCACTCGTCTGGGGTATTACCACCCTCTCACAGAACATTGAAGTGAAGTAACAGTGCTTGTATTATTGCGTTTCTTTTGATCAGTGAGAGCGCCCGAGACCTACCTCCCCTCCCCGCAAACACAGGTTGTCAACGCACTTGCTACTCCCCTGGTGTTCCTAGTATCTATGAACAGGAGTGATCACTTACCATCAGGTGACCCGCCTGTTCGTTTGCCTCCTATAACCTATAAAAAACATATATATAAATAATAATCTAAATCTTGTTTTGACAGCTTGCGTGTTGCTGTGGAAGTGCAGCTTGTTCTCTATGCTGTTCAGCATGCCCGTCATGTGCCAATTCAACATCAACTCGGCTAATGTACACTGTTATGTTACTACTGGTTATGATTACTGCATGCATCACTCTCGCTCCAGGCTTACATGATCAATTACAAAAAGTAAGTTAATCAAATTTTATAATACAATGAATTACATTGAACTTTGAGAAACGTATCCATTATACGGAAAAAAGGAAAGGATCAGGACAGGATCTCCTTAAGGAAAAAATCATAGCCAGACAGACTGCTTGCACTACACCTGATTACTCTCGAAGAAAGACGCCTTCGTGGTGACCTCATAGAAACATACAAAATAGTTACTAATAAATACAACCTGCCATACTTACGTGAAATGTATATTTTAAGAGACTAAACAAGATCTACAAGAGGAAATCAATCTAAAATAAGTCGGTCACTTTCACACACAACAAGTGCACACAATTTCCTCAGTAACAGAGTGGCTCTGAACTGGAACCGATTACCTGACTAAGTAGTATCCGCTAGTTCTGTCCATGATTTTAAAAACCGACTCGACAACTGGCTCCGGACAAATAAACTCACCTTAATAAGTAAACATCAGCAGTGACAGAAACCATAAAAAAAAAATCGACACAGTATATTGAATTATAGTGCATACTTTTAAAGTGTAACATTCTGGGAGTGAATAAACAGTAAATTACACTTGGAAGATTAAATAATTTTGTTAAGATTAAAGATATTATAGAAATAAAAGTTTATAATCAGTTAGGCAATATTAGCTATACATTACTAATGTTGTCATAAACTGTTCTTAATTATTCTACTAGTGTAAGAAAAGGGGCACATCTAACTAAAACATGAATCTCAGAAAAGTCTGTAAGCCTGTGCCTTTAGCAAAATATGTCTAAATTGTTTCTTGATTAAGTGCAATTTGAAAACAAGCTCCATAAGTCTACAAGAGATACTAATAGGAGCACCCGTTTTCCTAATTCCAATTTGTAACATTGACAGTATAAAGGGTGACGAAATTAATATTCATTGTTTGTGTTTTAACTATCAAAATGATTAATATAAAGTGCTATCTATCTCTTTAATACCTACCTATTGACTGCATAATACTTCTTAACATATAATGGTAGCACCCACTGGTCATTGTCATTGTTAGTTACAATAGCAGATAACTGATAATTAACTGCATTATAATAATGTCTTTAATAATCTGTTATTACTATGTGTAGGAATAGTGAATTTAATTATAGGAATCTTAATAATGACCACCTAGTAATTTAACTTTTAATAATAAATGGCTTTATTAATTAATTTAATTAACCAGTTTAATTATTAGCCTACATTCATTTCAATGACATACAAGTTATGATATTTATTGTATACCTAAACCTTCCTTGTGAATTACTTTATCGACTGCTGAAACCGCATGAAAATTCATTCAGTAGTTTTTGAGTTTATTGCAAACAGACAGACTTGGCACAGGACTTTGTTTTATAATATGTAGTGAAATTGTTATTAAAATAAATGTTTCTTTATAGGTACCATTTTGTGCAAACTCAACACATTGGATACCAGGCACACCAAAAGTTGATTGTGATCAAGCTGTTGGCTATTTAGCTGTTTACAGGTATATGATACTCAAATAAATAATTGCTTAGTATTAACTTCAAAGATAAATTATTATTGCTATAATTTTATATATTAGTCAGTGCTATTTCAGTGATCAAAATTCGACCATATTGCATTATTCTTGTAAGTTTCAATGTTATTTTTTTTTTTATTAAATAGAATATTAATATTGTATTGCAGGATAGTAGGTTCAAGTGTAATGTCAAGCGGGTCTTAATACATAAAGGTTATTACAGGGGGATCAATATGTGAACGATAGCGACGTCTGGAAGAGACGCCTCTCTCTGTGCATCCACTAAAAACGAATGTAATAATCAAAAAATATGTTATTATCAAAAGATTAACCAGATCGAGTTTTTTGTCGGTTCTTTTCGAAGACTGGGTTGTTTTCCGAACCGGTGGTAGTTTTGACGTTCATAAGTGCCTGAGAGGGTCTAAATTGAATAAAGAGTATTATGATTTTGGTTTCGATTTTTTATTTTGGAAATTAGTATATGTAACTATCATGAAGTATAAGAATAGGGATTTATAAATAAAGGCTTCAACTTTCAGTGCCACTAAATTTTTAATACTAAATTGTTTGAAAAGAAAAAATCTTTTTTTAGAATTTGCTTTGCAACATGTCTTTTCTTTGTATTGATGGCGCTTATTACGATTGGTGTGAAATCATCAAAGGATCCGCGTGCAGGAATTCAAAATGGGTAAGTACACATAACGGCTTCATATATGCAGAGTTCATATTGTTACCAATATACGTTATATTGTGCTTCTTCTATTGGTGTTCCTTTTATATATGAATAAGTGACGACAGTATGTATTTAGACACAAAAAATACATTATTTTATCATCGACAAAGGGTAACCTTCTATTCTCAATAAAGAAATAATTTAAATGTAAAAAAGTAAAATGTCTATAAGGTTTATGTGTTTATTTTTGTTTGACCTTAAGAAAATTAATTTTCAGATTACCTACCTACTGTATTTCACATAACTTATATGTCGCTTTACTGCTTTCCAGATTCTGGGGTATCAAATACTTGTTAGTTATTGGTGGTATAATCGGAGCATTCTTCATTCCGGAAGGTCAATTTGCATCGACTTGGATGGTGTTTGGAATGATCGGAGGCTTTTGCTTTATTGTTATTCAATTAATTTTGATAATTGATTTTGCTCACACCTGGGCTGAGACATGGGTTTGTAAGTATTCATTATAATATGTCGTAAACACATTGATTCAAAATAGTATATTTTAAGAGGAAATCTTAAGTAAAAGTGATAAAATATTGTTAACATTGTGTTATGTTGCATAGGTATAAATGAAAGAGATGAGAATAAGTAATTGCCAATAGAATATCACTTTTTTATACAATATATTAAATAGAAAAATAATTATGTATAACAAATATGAAACTTATGTGTTATCTATAATTTTCTTCCACATAAATCTCCAAAGACTGTAGACAGTCATAACAAAATAGATTTTATATCTTATCAGCTGTTTATACAATTAAGCAAACAACATTTTGTATTGTTTGATAATAAAAGGTAAATATGAATATAAAGTGTTAATGTAAAATCCATATGTGTAAAACAAAATGGTGGATAACAAATTCTGTTCTCACTTCAACATCCTATTCCCATATATTCCCATGTACTAGAACTTACAACAGGAATTTAATAAGAACAATCCTTGTACTTAGGCATGTTAGTTTCTTGAAAGACACTAACTACATTGAATCATATACTTAGAGTCTTTTTAAAGTTAAACCTTTTTTAGCCCAGTTATGATCCCAATGAAACAATATTAAAAAGAGACAAACATATACATCAAAAGGATAACGAAGGATAATGATAACTAGCGTGGCGTATTGTTGGCATGTGTGTTTAACACTAGCTTCTGCCTCCGACTCCGTCCACGTGGAATAATTACTCGGGGCTAATGCTAACACGCAGCTGAAGCTCTCCAAAGGAAAAAAATAACGATTTTGGAACGTTCTTCATTCGAGCTCCACTCCTATTGGTCTTATATGTAACCTATATAGTATATACAAATTCCTTCCTCGATAAATGAGCTATGTAACACTGAATTGTTTTTTCAAATATGACATGTGATTCGCGCATTCAAGCAAACAAACTCTTCAGTTTTGTAATAATATGGTATCGATTTTTTTAAGCTTTCTCTTCTACCGCGTGAGATACATGTTTTTTTTATACCTTTGGTATATATATTTCATTTTCAACAGGAGGACAGTGAACAGGGTTGAATTCACTTTTAATTATTAATTTTCTTTATTTTTCATTATTTTAGCGAATTATGAGGAGACACAATCCCGAGGATGGTATGCAGCACTTCTACTAGCGATGCTGACTTGCTTCACACTGACCATTATTGGAATAGTACTGCTATATGTGTTCTACACCAAGGCAAGTATCGTCTATTTTCTATCATCGTAAAACTATATGAATTTGAGATGTTAATTTTATAACTTGTTTTATTTCATTGAAATTGCATACCAAAATAACAAACATTACTCATAATATAGGTTATTCACTCAAAATCAATATCCTTTATTCAATTTAGGCCCCGAGTAGGCGTTTATGAACGTCAAAGCTACCACTCGTTCGGAAAACAACCCATACATGGAGAAGAACCGGCAAGAAACTCGATCTGGTTTATCTTTTCATGTAATATATATTATACAAAACATAAATATTTACATTCCCTATTAGTGGATCACTCTATCATTGTATGGGTTATTCACAAAATATTTTTATGTACCTACTCATCTGTCTACAATGACTATATAAAAACCAGCTGATGCCCGCGGCTTCGCCTGTGTTGTTTATTATCTTAACAATATGGTTTATGTACAGAAGAAAAAAAAATTAAAAAAATTTTCTTTGCTTACAAGTTAACTTCTTCTAGTCTTTTGTAGTGCTTATAAAAAGTATAGTTTCGTAAAACTTTAATAAATTTATACAAAAACCAGCTGAAGCCCGCGGCTTCGCCTGTGTTGTTTATTATCTTAACAATATGGTTTATGTACAGAAGAAAAAAACATTAAAAAAAATGAAAAAAAATTCTTAGCTTACTAGATAACTAGTCTTTTGTAGTAATTATAAAAAGTATAGTTTCATAAAACTTTAATCATTTTATATGAAACTAGCTGTGCCCGCGATTCCGTCCGCGGGGAACTCAATGTAATGAATAATTTACATTGTTCTTATATGTATAGAAGATATAGATGAAAATATGTAGAATTTTTTAGATAAGGATTAAGATTAAAAATATAAAATTGTGATATATCCTAAAGTTTCTGAGTGACGCACACACAACGACAGATCTATCATTTTAGTTACATAGATATATACTTTTTTATAGACTACAATGAATATATTTTATTGTAATTCAATCATTTGACAGGCTAGTGGATGCGATCTATCAAAGTTCTTCATCTCCATCAACTTAATACTAGTTGTCATAGCAAGTGGTATCTCCATTCTCCCGTCAGTCCAAGAGCACCAGCCACGCTCAGGACTGCTCCAGTCTTCGGTTGTATCACTCTATGTGATTTATTTGACGTGGTCTGCACTCTCCAATGCTTCTAGTGAATGTAATGGCATCACAGGTGGATCTAATGAGGTAATTTATATTATAATTGTCACTACAAGCAATCCTTGAAGTAACAGGAACTGTAGTATAGGAGTAGTCATAATATCAAATGAAATTTAAATAGGAAGAGGTAAAACAATTCAATACAAATTTCTCCTCTGTTTGTCAACGGACTTTACTTTTTTTTATGCTCGACCTTTACAGTTGGTAACCAATAAAAAAAAAATTCAGTTAGTTATTTTCCTTATCATCTATGTTTCGAATACTTTGTAAGTTTCAATTACTCATACTGAAGTCTATTAGTATACAATATTTGTACAAACCATCAAAAAAAAATGTAAATAATATAAAACCAAAAAAAAAACCATAAGACACCAACTTGTTTACATTAATTTGTGAATGGTAATGATGTGTTGCATTAAGTAAAAATGTATAAAATTCTGGTCATATAGATCTTCAAATAAAGAAATTAAAACATGCAACTATTTATATTGAACGTTATAAATTCATATTATATGCATAACCAGGATTCAAAGGAATATATGTATTGGGTATGTACAATGAGATGTATTTATTGTGAAGCTATGAGTGCATCGTTTAATATATAATCTGTCATATTTCTTTGTGGAAAAGCACCTATTTCCTCATCATCGAAGTAGTATTCCAATGCACTTTCTATATAAACCTGTAAAATTTCATTTTGTACATCTCTTCAATTTTCCAAAACTTACGTTCTATA
Organism: Antheraea pernyi; assembly: GCA_015888305.1. Classification (NCBI taxonomy): domain Eukaryota; kingdom Metazoa; phylum Arthropoda; class Insecta; order Lepidoptera; family Saturniidae; genus Antheraea; species Antheraea pernyi. The sequence continues at coordinate 19,618 of MNPI01023664.1, forward strand.
GTTACCAGTCATGGTCTTTGTTTATTGTGCCTAAATTTATTTTATTACTTTAATCTGTATTTCATATGTATATCTATAACCACGCCATGTTCTTATTGTAGTAAGGCAGATAATATATAGCATTACACACTAGTATCTATCAATTTTTTCCAGGCTTTTTAATGCATTTAATCAGATTCTTCAATTAATTAATGAATGTAAAAAAATATTCGGTCGTTTCGTTCGGTCACTGAGAGCGCCGGACGCCCGCCTCTCCTCCCCCCTGTCATCCTCCTCCCTCCAAACACAGGCTGGCAACGCACTTGCGATTCCCCCTGGTGTTGCTAGTGTCTATGGACGCCTGCGAACACTTAACATTAGGTGACCCGCCTGTTAGTTTGCCTCCTATGATATAAAAAAAATATGTACACATTTTTAAATTGATTCGATAAATCGTGTAATGTTTTATGCAGCCATCCTTCGACAAGCAGTCGATCATCGGGCTGGTCATTTGGGTTTGCAGCGTCTTGTACTCGAGCATCCGCACCGCCTCCTCCTCTTCCAAGATCACCATGTCTGAGCATATTCTCGCTAAGGACAACTCTGCAGGTAAATATTATGTAGACTTGTTGATCCTTTAAGTTTTCAATTTTAGCAATGAGTCGATAATTGCGATTAAGCCACGGCTGTAGTTTAACTGATCTTGGAAATAATGAATCCCGTTTTTTTTTACTTTTAATGTATAGTTATAAAAACATTTTTTTTGTATGTAAAATAATCAAGGTATGTGCCAAAATGTAGTAGTTATACATTTATATTCAATTTAGAACTTCGAATTGTGTATTGTTTTTAATAAATTGTACGATATTATGAGATACTAACACGAATTGTACGTTCCTTGTTGAAATAACGCGTGACGTTGGTGCGGCTTAAGGGCAAGGATCACTGATTGCTAACGAAGGTAACGTAACTCATCATTATAACGCTATTAGATGACTTAGATGTCATTGTTGGTGACGGCTTTCATATTACTACATCTCTGTATGACCAGCTTCGATGATTCATTAGTTAATTTAATATTTAGATGCATTATTAGCACTTATTAGGCCCTTCACACACGACGCGACTCAAGTCTTCACTCTTAGATAAACATTGTAGACAAAACTTCGTGCCGATACACGCAGGTATGGGAGTAGCAGAATACAAGTTGCTGAGTATAGTTTACTCGCATATCGTCGTGTGTACAGGGCCTTAGTGCCTTAATCGCGTCTGTAATCATCATCATTAACCTGTCATCAGTAACAGATCCACTGTCAGGTTATAGGCTTCTTGTCGAAGTAATAATATATGGGTATAGTCACCACGGTCAGCCCACGACGTATTGGGGATTTCAAGCTCGGAGAAATCCATAGTTCTATGTTTTCTCCACATACAGTAGTACAACAGGAACATTTCTCAGGTTCAGGTCACGATGTTTTTCTTCACTGTCATCCGATAGTGTTACGGATTTGTCCGATTTATTAGATATGTTAGTTAGTTAATATATTTATTATATATATACCTATACCAGGTGAATGTTTAGACAGTAGCAATATTTATGGAGGATACATTGCACTCGATTCACGTTCTAAATCACTTAAAAAAATAGATGCATAATATTTGACCTAATTATCTAGAAATATACAAAAACTATACTCAGTCCTCTAAGCGTCTATATCAAAGCACAGTGTCAATGACCGTCGGGTGAAGTGAAAGTGAAGCCAACCAACTAACAAATGATAATTTTTCGAAGTTTGAACAAAAATAAGGGTTTATTGTCCGTTTTATTATAGAAAGTTATTGACGTGAATACGTCTTTAAATTTGCTACCATACAGGGGTAATCCAAAAAACCTAATGATAACAAGATCGGGGGATACAGTTTGACAATGTAGTTTCGAATCTATTCTCTGCAACTAAAATTAAATTATACCATTGAATAGCTAAAAAATCAAAGAATTCATTACGCTAAGTCAGGACTGTAACACATCGCACGCGGTGTGAGGGGAAGCGCCGCCATTTTGGGGTAATTCTGCTGCGTTTTCAGATTTCCATTTAGTATAACTTTCGACTCGGTGAAGCTACCACGTTTTTTGAAGTTTCAGTCGACATCTCTTGTCAAAGTCTATCGATTATATATAAAATATTAGTGTAAAATCGTGATTGTGTATATAATAAGGTGTTAAAACGAAAAAAAAAACAAGAAATATATCATGTCAGCCTATACGCGTCGAAAAGCCAAATCCAAATACAGAAATTGTATAGGGTTGGAGAGAGCATCTCAAAACCAATCGAATAGTACCAATAAAATACCATATGACGAGCATCTCATAACCGATCGAATAGTATCAATAAAATACCATATGACCGAGTCAAGCAGTGGAGGCTACGTAAAAAAGTGAATGCGGCGGAGCGGATCTCACAGACCTATAATTATAAAAGTTATAACATAGTAATTATTTGTTAGGTTCATGTATTTCCTGAACCCGTTAAATGGAACAGTTGCCATCATAAACAAACATTGAAACCCGAAGGACTTCATATGATTATGATATACATAAATAATAATAAATTATATAGAAAATATAGCCCGTTACGAGACATATTCACGAACAACAAACGGCCGTGTCATGTCACAGCCACACCATATTTTTTATAACTTCGGGTCGCCGCTCGCAGGTTTTGTCACCGGTCATTCAACCTAGGTTTATTTAAATTATTATGCATACTTTGAAATTCTTAGAACAAACTTTATCTAAAGTGCTGTTTGTTGTCTATTAGTATTTGGTTTGATATTATTTTTTGTGTTAAATGTGACAATGAAGTGTATATCTTAGAATACTGCGAGTGTCTAACCTTTCACCTGGTATATTTGGTAGAATACTAAATTATATTTTATGTTAAAGCCTCGGTTCAAATTTTTTTTAAAAGCAGTTACATTTTCAATGCTTGATTTAATAGATAAAAGTCAAGAAGAAGAATAAAATATATGTAGTATTATTTTATTTATTCGTAAAAATAGTTCGTCTCCATAATTTACCAATGACGCTAACTGAATTGACATGTCCGTTCGGAAGTCCAACGTATTTACAAAATATTAAACACAGTGAAGTATTAACAAAATGGAAATGATAAAAAATCGCAAGAATATTTGATAGCATTATAATTATATATGTCATACATAGATATAGATAAGCGTTCAGTAATAAGAAATGAACCATGTGGTAGTAGAGTTAATATTTGATAGCATTTTTTTTATATTGTAGCACGACAAAATGACTGCAATGTGCCTGATGGTAAGCACAGTACAATCCAAAAACAAAGGTGACCGCCGAGAGACAATCGGTCGCCACTGTCATGCCGGCCTGCATAAGTGTGTCTTCAATTTACGCTTGAAGCACCCCATGTCATTATAAATGTAATGTATGTCGTACATAGATAAGCATTCAGCGATGAACAAAGTGGTAGGAGAGTTAATATTTGCATGTTGTATGCTCGCTGAGCGCAGGTTATGATTCTATAGAAGGCGGGGACGGCGGCGAGGCCGCTCGTGGGGAAGAGACCAAGGTGTTCGACAACGAGAACGATGGCGTCGCTTACTCTTGGACTTTTTTCCACGTCGTGTTCGCTCTGGCAACGCTTTACATCATGATGACACTCACCAACTGGTTCAAGTTAGTATTAGTACTATTGCGTAAATAGGCCTTTTAAAATGATAACGGTCTTATGAATAAAGATTTTCGAGACCTCAATAATTTTCTTGCTCACCCCTTTTGTTTAACAAATGGCTAAAAAAGTAAGTTCTAAGCATTATCTTTTTTTCCCTTATCTTCTATCTATATAAATAAAATGATAGAGGTTCGCCGTTGTGCTCGCATCACTCAGAAACTACTAAATAGATGATGAATAGATTATAAAAATATTACGATAGTTTCGTTTAATATATATATTTTACAAAACTACAATTTTTTTTATAAGCACTACGCGTTCAACGATGTGTGAAGTGGGGCAAACGGTGCTATTTTTTATGCCAAAGAGCAGAAAATAGGCTGACGGGCCATGTGACGTTAAATAGTTACCGTCGCTTATGGACAATTGCAACACCAGGGCCATCGCTGTTATGTTGCCTATTTTGTAGAGCGTGTTTTAATCCCTTTTCAAATAGCCCCATGTCATAACCCTGGGGGAACACTGTACCAGGAAACTCATTCCACAACGCCAAAGTGCGCATAATAAAGCATCTAGAGACCTTTTTTTATATTATAGGGTGGCAAACAACCAGACGGGTCACCTGATGATAAGTGATTACCGCCGTCCAAAGACACTAGCAACACCAGGAGAGTTGCAAGTGCGTTGCCGTTCTGTGCTTGGGGGAGGGGAGAGAGGGCGGGGAGGTGGGTATCCGGCGCTCTCACTGACCAAACGAAACGCAACAATGCAAGCACTGTTACTTCACGTCGGTGTTCTGCGAGAGGGTAGTAAGCCGACTCATTCATGCGTAAACCAATAATAGCTTCAGCGTAACTCTACCCCCCACAAAAATCTTTGTGGTACGCATGCGCAGGAAAGATGAAGTATACTTATAACATTGTTTAGAAATACATTTTATAAGCAACGTATATTTTTGGTATCATTTTTATGTTTTTCCTCTATACATAAACTACATCTGTATTCTAGATAATTAGATATCATTTAGTCGTAATATAATTGTCTAATTTAGCACTAACATTAAATAATTATACCATTATGTTATTGTAGCCCGAGTTCGCAGCTGTCGAAGGAAAACGTCGCATCAATGTGGATCAAGATAACATCTTCTTGGCTTTGCATTGGACTCTACGTGTGGACCTTAATTGCTCCCGCCGTATTACGTGATAGGGATTTCAGCTAAATATTCAGATATGTATTCAGTTTATTTCGACTCATCTGTTGAATTATTTTTAAAATTTACAGTGTAACAAAGTTTCAATTTCTCTTTTTTGTAAGTTAACATTGTATACCTACAATCAATTGTCTCTTCAAATTTCGCTATTTCTCTTTCACTTTGTTGTATCAACTTCTTTTCATCTTATTGTGTAATTAGAATCTATTTGTAAAGGCTATTGCTTATTCAAAGATTTTAGTACGAAAATGTATTGTATATTCATATTATATATAATAAGGCTACGATCAATATAGTTATGAAAAACTTTTATTTCTCTTATTATGGCAAAAAAAAATTTAACAATTTATATATATATGTTATGTAATCCCTAGAATTTATTTTTTATAACTTTTTTTAAGTAGAAAATGTAGTACGTCGGATTCAAAAGCTTTAAATAAAAATGATTTGTTCACTTATATCTGCGTTTTATTCAGTCATATCGTAACAAATTATTTGATGTATATATTAATCATTTATGACTCTAAAGTTCTTTAGAAGTTATATATACATATTACAACAAAATCTAGAAAGCTAACTGTATAGTCTTTATTGACTTTATTCACTCATATCAAGGTAAATCGAGAACTAAAACTTTTTTGAATTCACTGAAGAAATTATAAGGAAAATAATTTTGGTTTTAATTGAAAAATTATTTCACTTTAGGCACAACAAGCTGTTACTTTCCAGATTTGTCAAAAATAGACTTAAATTTGTAATCCAAAGTGGAACACCTTTAATTTTACGGTAGTCATTTTAGATGATACAATTATATGTGATTTTATTTACTAGATACTACTAAAGATGATTTTGTTTACTGAAAACTGAAGGTTATTGTAGAATACATTTTTTTTTGCGGTTAAAAGTGTCAAGACAAGTCTAGCCATTTATGGTGTTTGCGAACATAATTTGTAATTGAATGTTTTATACATAAATACCACCCAAGCAACTTTTGTCATCCCCATCATAAGGACATTATATTTGTAGATCGGTGAAGCTGTAAAGACATTGCCAGGTCAATAGCATACTCAGTTCGAGAAAGAAAAGACATTATATTCAAAGAAATCTTGCAAGCATGAGTTCATTCATTGTCCAGTTATATATTATAACAATATTTTCAAATTGAAAATAAATCACATAAGAAATGAAACCTTAAAAAAATTGTCTTAGAAAATATGTGAAGATTGAGGGGATTATGATAATGAATAAAACCATCAAAAGTTTACCATTAAAAAAATCATTTGACAATTATAATATAAACCTTATTTTTTATTTTGCTATTCTAAAATACAGTAGAACTTCAGTAAGTTAAAGGAAACACAAGATATTTTAAGTTATAGTTTAAGTTTTTAATTTATCAAGGGTTTATATTATTATAACACTCGCACTTTCGCCGCACACTTTCTTGAACACCAAATCATGCCGTTTCTCGACAATCATGGTTTCTAACCAGTCATTGCTGGCTTTAAAATTATGGATTTTTAGCGAATTGGCGAACTCTTCAGCTTTTTCTTTTCTTATGGGTCTGCAACACTGATGTTTTGGTTTAGACACTAAACCACGTAAATAAACATTGCTCCAAAACAGAGAATTCGGCAATTTTTCATCTTTTACATAATATACTTTCTTCAGATTCTCGTTTCTTCAAGAGTTTAGTTTTTGTTTTAAATTATAGTTGATATTATAGTCTTATGTATTCCAAACTGAGCCGCAACATCTTTCCTTTTTAATCCACATTTCACCGCTTTTAATATATCGGCGTAGGTTAGAGTTGTTAATTTTCGTTTTGAACACATTTTACTTAGGTAACTTTTATCACACAATACCGTTTCCTGGACAGTGATCAACTACTAATAATCCAAGTAAGCCGCTGTCCTAGCCACCGCAAATACAGCTTTTAGGGATTTCAAAGAAACATTAGGTGATTGTATACTTATTGTTTATGTTAACAATTTAACTTGTAACCACATGCAATCAATAAATTTCGAGAAACTTTTTGTTTTGTACATTCATTCGAAATGACTCATTGGCAGATAGTTTTTGTTACAGAGCTCATTGAAATATTTCTTTAAGTAACTGAGGGCTAATACTGAAATTATTAATTTAAGTTATCGAAGGTGCCAATTTTATATAGGGGATTTAGAGTCTGAGGGGAAGGTAACAGATTATTTTTTGAAGTTATAGAGGTTTTTACCGTACCGTATCGAGGTTCTACTGTACCTATAATAACACAAGACACTGAGATACCTCTCTGGATACCTCCAGAGATGCTCAGTAAAGAGCGCGGCAGATCTATCACTGTCTCACTCGCACCTACGAATGAGTATTCCCACGCACTCACAACATTTAAATTACTCTGGCTAAGTGTTAGAACCATGAATACTCTGTGGAAACCGAGGAAACGTATTTTTATAATTACACAAAAATTTGCTTTTATACTATAACGTAAGTTCAACTATATTTCATTAAACTGTAAAGATGTCTGGCGAGGGATTGCCACGATATCAATCGTCTGGTAATATGTTAGATTGTTTTCTAGTACTACCCAGAAGAAAATATGGAAAGATTGAGTTTTATAATGTAACGAAAGTAGGTTTAGGTTATATATTACACATCTTTGTTACTTGCTACCTGTGTTAGGAACATACGTTAGTAAACTTTCAGCTTTTATAAGCTTGATAAAACAACGAAAGTCTAGAACAGTGGTACTCAACCTTTTTTTTTAAACAAACACATTTTACTCAAGGTGCCGCGAGCCACAAACTACTAATATTTAAATAAAAAAAAGCGTAATTTCAAATTAACCACGCATTAATGTTGTGAAAAATGGTTGTCCGATAAAACAAATTTGGTATAACCCTTGTATCATAAGGAACGCATTGCGGTCGGGTTATCTGGGATCTATTTAATTTGTTCAGCGTTGCCTATAGTTTTTCTCATCATCACGAAATTTAAAATAATTGAAAATAAAGTATAATGGGGTGGGCCAACTACAAAGACCCGGCGCGGCGCGCCGCAGGTTGAGTATAGCTGCTCTAGAATAAAGATTAGGGAAATGCAAAATGTGTCGATTTCGATAATTGTACAGACAAGTACAACAACAAAGTTCACTTTCCAAGTTCCCTAGGCCCCATAAATCTTCCCAGTTTTAGGAATTGATCCTTACGTGGGGCTTATGGAGGGTAGAGGTAAGAAGAACTGTTTCTTATGGGAGACACGTTAAAAGAATGTGTAGCTCTAAGCACTAAATAACAGATCCAAAATGGCGCTAGCAATAGTCCGAAATAATCTAGTAAATATTACCTAAAACAACTGCAGTACGAAAAAGTGGAGAATGACAGAATATTCGTAAAATTTAAACAATACGTTTAGTGATTTTTGAGAGTTTACTTTTACATAACTTGTTCAAATAATTAAACAATAATGAACCCTGTTGCTAATGTAGCGCTTTCCTAATTTAACGCAATTTGACGGACATTTTTTCATATACAGACATAATTCTCCATACCTCTACCACTGTATAAATATAAGAGACAGTACGGAAACTACCTACTTTAGTTTGGTGAAACTGTAAAGGCCTTACCAGGCTATCAGTGTAGTCAGTTTGAAAGAAAAGGAGGAAACTACCTACAAAACGCTCGTACCGGCACACTCAACTAACATGAACATATTTCGGGCCATCACTTCTCAATGGGTGACATTCTATATGTATATCTTATACATAATTTTTTTTTTATGACACATGTGGCAAACGAACAGGTGGGTCACCTGATGTTAAGTGATCACCACCGTACATGGACACTGACAACACCAGAGGAGTCGCAAGTGCGTTGCCACCCTTTGAGGGGAAGGTTTAGGGGAGGGAATGGGAGAGGAGAGGGAAGGGGAGGTGGGCCTCCGGCGCTCTCACTAACCGAACGAAACGCAACAATGCAAGCACTGTTACTTCACGTCAGTTTTCTGTGAGAGTGTGGTATAACCCCAAGCGAGCCGACCCATTCATGCTAAAACCAGTAATAGTTTCAGCGTGGCTCTACCACCATAAAACCATAATTATATATCGGCATCGCTGGCAAGCACAACTACCACCTCCTGGTCTCAATGCTTAATGCAAAACAAAGATGAATTTGATTATATTTTTTTCTAAAATAAATCGATATATACGTCACTATTATAATCTATCAAAACGGCCGTCGTAGTTTGCGGTTAAGGAGTTCATGCGAAAAATGTATCGGTATTTTTATTAAATTATATATCGAAGTTAAACCAAATATTTACCAAAAATATCGGTATTTTTATATATCTAAAAGAATTTAAATTGCATTACTCGATACTATGAGTAAATACTTAAAAAGAAGAAAAATAAAAGCCTCTATTAAGTATTAAAAATGCAATTAGGATTAGTATAATGTTTATTTGTATAATTATTGTATATTTCTAATTTAAAATTTCCACAAATGCTACACTCATGGACATACTTAAAGGAACGCAAAAAAAGGTAGAAGAACAGAAATAATTTCTTATTTGGTACTACTGGCAATATATACCCGTACTATGCAATTTCAAAAAAGAAGACTCTAAATACAAATTTACTTACGACTTCCATCTGTTAATTTATTTGATACCTAGAGCATGAAATTCTGCAGCTTTTTGTTGTTTTATTACTAATTTAATATGATTACTATTTTTATTATTATTGAGTGATTATGATAAATTTTAGTGATAAAGACGAATCTCAGCTTTATTTTATTTTTTCTCGAACTGACTACACTATTGACCTGGCAGGGTCTTCACAGCTTCACCGGACTAGGCGAATCTCAGCATTTCTGAACTGTCTAAAGCAGTAACTTTAATTGAAAACTAGCCGACCCGTGCCCACTTTTTTGGGTGGTAATAGGCATTATCAACCAACAACTTTTCTCTAGAACTCAACCACATATATCTCATAATTAAGGAAGCATTCATAAAAAACGTTTTTGTTCGATCATTTTTCTCCGACTCCCCAGATATTACCTCCTACAACCTCACAAACTCCACCCCTTTATAATATTAGTATATAGATTATAGCCCCTGCCCACGACTTCGTCCGCGTAGTAATAGTTACTACTCTGGGCTAACGCTGACACACAGCAGAAGCTCTCAAAAAGAAAAAAACAACTCGATTTTGAAACATTTCTCATCTGTGCTCCTCTCCTATTGGCCTTAGCGTGATGATATATAACTTATGACACTCACAAATAACGTGGCTTTCTATTGTTAAAGAATTTCCAAAATCGGTTTAGCAGATTCTGAGATTACCCCCTACAACATCACAAACTCTACCTGTTTATAATATTAGTATATAGTATAGTATATATATAGATTATAGCCCCTACCCACGACTTCGTTCGCGTAGTAATAGTAACTACTCTGGGCTAACACTGACATACAGCAGAAGCTCTCAAAAAGAAAAAAGAAATCTCGATTTTGAAACATTTTTCATCTATGCTCCGCTCCTATTAGCCTTAGCTTGATGATATATAGCCTATAACCATTCTCGATGAATGAGCTATATAACACTGAAAGAATTATTCAAATCGGACCAGTAGTTCCTGAGATTACCCCTTACAACGTCACAAACTTTACCTCTTTATAATATTAGTATAGATTATTACACTCACAATGCACACAATAGTCTAGAGTGACATGGTTGAGTAAACGTACGATGTTCGACAAATCGAATGAAATATATCCACATTTATACCGATATTGACCGAAATGATAATCAGACCTGTGTGATATATCAATGTCAAATATCGATATCTTTTTAATACTTTACTTTTTTTAAATATCGATATGTATTAAACACCCCTACTTGCAAATCTTATAATTAGGGATGGACGATATTAGAAAAAAATTGATATAAAAGTACCAATTTATATCAAATATTGATAGCAGAACATCGAGTCAAAAACATCGATATTTCAGCAGCAAATAAAAATGTCTATTCTATTTATGAAATGTTTGTTATTATTGAAGGTCAAATACAAGAAAAAAATTAACACTCCCAGTATTTTTGGAGGCACTCTGTAAAAAAAATTACCTGGTCAGGGGTTTTACATTTGTTTGTTTCGTTGCTGGTACAGGAGTTCACCAACATTGTAAAAAAACCTTTCTGAAGCTATTCCTTTCCCTTTTTCCCTTAGGAAATGCAAAGAAATAACTATTTGTACAGCTTATTTGGATTACGTTGATCAGTATCATCTAGTATGAAATAGTTATACTTGATAGTTATCTAGTCCCTAGCTAATACAACAAACGCTAGATGACCTGAAAAAATCTATATACGTTTTGATATTTTATTCCGATAATATCGATATGTTGATGTTATAGAAATCAATAAATCGATGTTTTCCAGGTTAACATCGATGTTTATTCAACATCGATAATATCGACCATCCCTACTTATAAGTGATAGGTCCGTTAGGTGAAATAAAGTTATATTAAACTTCTATTTCTATAATGTTTATTGAAATTATATTGTTTTTTACGTTATGTTTATTTCCACTGAACGCCGGCAATGATGTTTCTTGTAAAGATGAGACCACTTGTACAAAAAACCATAATAAGTATAGCAGAGGTAGCGATTCCATATTCATATGAGAAACTCACTACCCTGTTGTTTTAAAATGAATTGTTTTAATCTCTAAGTGAGCTGTATAGTTTCAGTTGTTCATCACTATTAAAAAATTTATATATAATATGGAAAAGATCTGTCAACACTCCCTTATAAAATGTAATGGTCTATCCAAAAAAATGCATATCGATGGTATTCATATGCATTATAAAAAAGTAGAACCCTCCAGTCATTTCTAGAAACCCAATTTTTCTTGTTATCTTTATATTTCATGTGTATTTAAAACATTTGTATTTACAGAAGCTAATGAATGGTCATATGAGATAAGCAAAAAAATAAGTAATGCCCTAGAACAATATGTACCTTGCATATCAGCTAATTGCAGTTGTCATAAGAATGTAATCGATCAGGATTTAGCACCTTTCAGAGATGGTATTACAAAAGAGCATTTTGCTGCAGCTCAGGCTAAAGGAACTAAATATCAGGTGATGTTGTTTGAAAATGTGTATTTCTGAAATTTTATTATTTGAATGTAAGATGTAATGTTAAATGTCTAAGTAAATGCGGTTATTTGTTTTGAACTATTTTTGGAGTACTACAATGGATCAAACATATTTTGACACAAAAATGGCTGAAATATAACTTTTATTATATTTTTCACAGATAATAGAAGGTAAACTGTACAGAGAGAGAGACTGTCACTTCCCTGCTAGATGTTCCGGTATAGAACATTATCTAAGAGTTCTTGCACCAAAGTTACCTAATATGGAGCTATCAGTAAACACTAGAGATTGGCCACAAATAAATCATGCTTGGGGCCATGCAAAAGCCCCAGTGTTATCCTTTAGTAAGGTTAAATACTTGTATCTCTTTTTTGTTTTACAACATCCTTTATATATATTCTTTCTAATCAAGACTAATATAGCAACTATTTGTTTGTAAAAATGTACAATTTATTAGCAATTCAGTTGATGAGTAAGAGGTTAGTGTGTTATGAGCATGTCATTGGGAGAGATGAAAATCATGTAAGTAGAAAAGTTCCTTAACGCACACATACGTCAAGTAATATTGTAATGCCACACTGTCTTAGATAAAATGTGGAAGTAAGATGGCATATTCTCAATATCGGTGGTGAAAAAGAAATAGTTATTTGTTGCTTAGTAGAGTATGATTGTGTATGGATATACAAGTAGAGGATGATGAAAAAGATATGGATGGATTGTGTGAAAAATGATATGTGTGTAAAAGGTGTGAATACTTAGATGACATCTTACAAGAGAGAGTGATAAAAAAAACATGCTGTACCAACCCTACCTTGGTAAGATAAGGATAAGAAGATGATGATAAATCTACAATTCATTGCATATTCACGCAGACGCTATCCCTTGAGTATCACATTACCAATTGTCATTATATTAAATTCAGGTGACAGCTATAGTATTCCAATTCAATCTTATTAATATGCAGAAATGTACTAATGACGAAATTATTATACATATGAAGTCATAAGCATTTAGTAATGTAAATATTATCATGCAGTTAATTAAATTTACCTAAAGACTGTAACTATTTGAGATACCTATTGTGTTTTAGGCATTTATTCGTTTAAATCAGTTTGATTCAATGACTATTTTGTGTTAGCAGAAAATCTGTTATCTAATTAGCTAATTTTTTTGTGACAAAGTTCTAGTTTACTATCTTTGCATAATATGATGAATGATATAATTGCTATATTTTCTTTATTATTATTTGGACACACCTAAACATAGACTTTCTCTATATCTTTTAATTACATATTAATCTAATCTACACAGTCCATACATTGTATGTTTTCTTCCACACCCATCAGAATTATAAATTATCTTGAATAAATCTTTTATTATCATAACCCCACAATTAAATACTTATTTTTGTAGGTAAATATAATATTGAAAATTAAATCTGCTCACTGATAATGTTAGTGATGAAGTATATCCCTGTGAAATGAATATATGCAAAATTTTATAAGGATTAGTTAAGTCCTGAAACAAACATTTAAAAAAAACTCATGTCCACCTTTAATGGATGAACAACCAAGAATTTTTTTTTACAAATTTGGTAAATTATTAACTAATAACGGAACATCATTTTATTAACTTCAACAGGAGTTGATCGACAACTTCGATTCATGATTATCACCACTCTTTATTTATTGTGCAAGTAAAAGTGTATGTAACTTCATACTTTTATAAAAATATTGAATTTAGAATTTTACCTTTCAGACAAAAGATTATTATGATATAATGTATCCAGCATGGAGTTTCTGGGAAGGTGGACCAGCTATCTCTCTCTATCCAACAGGTATAGGCCGATGGGATAAACATAGAATATCAATAACCGCTGCTGCTGAGAAGTAAGTGCAATTTAATCATTATACAATATACACAAGTATAGAGAAAGCACATTGCTACCTTAATATTTTACAATTACAAAGTTCCACAATTAGTATCCAACTAAAATAATATTATTTGTGAAATTTATAAAGACTAACAACTTATATTTTGGTATAATAACATTAAGAGTCTTTTTAAGCACAATGTTACTTAGTTGTTTAGAGCTCATAAACAATTAAGTATAGTATTTATTATAAGCATTCTTTTTTCAGGTGGCCATGGGATGAAAAAGAAAATAAAGCATTTTTTCGTGGATCGCGGACTAGTGAAGAAAGAGATGCCTTAGTATTACTGTCTCGTTCTGAACCAGATCTTGTTGATGCTCAGTATACAAAAAATCAAGCCTGGAAATCCGACGCTGTAATTATTTCTTTTTTCTTTTTTTTTATTGTAGCACGGCAAAATGACTGCACTGTGGCTGATGGTAAGCACAGTACAATCCAAAAGCAACGGCGACCACCGAGTGACACACTATCCATCGCCGGTCGCCGCTGTCATGCCGGCCTGCGAAAATCTGAATATGCACAGGCTGATCACGAAACGCGATCCGCAGAAGCGAATCACTATGACGGGCTTTTTCGCCATATACATGGTGGCTGCGACCTAGTCAGGCTGTAAAACCCTACCACCCCGCTTTCGCCATTGCCTCGTTCGTTATTCAGGGTGCACCACGTGCAGGTGAGGTTGGCTTGGATGTCTCTAGTCTTATGATGTTATTCAACACCCCTTACATCTTCTTTTATATGTTGAGTAGATCAACTTGCAAAAATATATAATTATGTATCATTGTTTACAGGACACGCTATATGCTACTCCAGCTTCAGAAGTGTCATTTGAAGATCACTGCAAATTTAAATATCTCTTTAATTATAGAGGTGTTGCTGCTAGTTTTCGTTTAAAGCATTTGTTTTTGTGCAAATCTTTAGTATTCCATGTCGGTGACGAATGGATTGAATTCTTCTACCCATCCTTAAAACCGTGGGTTCATTACGTTCCTGTTAGCCCTAAATCTTCTAAACAGGACTTAAAAAAATTAACTCAGTATTTTAAAGAACATGATAAAATAGCAAAAGAAATCGCAGAAAGAGGATTCCAACATATTTGGGATAATTTAAGAGAACAAGATATTAAATGTTACTGGCGAAGGTTATTAAGAAGATACGCAAAATTAGTTAAATATGATGTTCTAATAGACAATGATCTGATCTTACTTTCTTAAATAAAAAGACTGAGTTTTTATGTTCTATTGTTTTATTTAGGAAACCTATGAAGAAAATACTCGTGCAGACAATATAAATATAGATAATACTAGCTGTGCCAGCGACTTCATCTGCGTGGAAACTTATGTAAAAAACAGTGATTATATAAAGACATCTAAATGTATTAAGTTCATTTACTTGTCTACTTTGCTCTCGTACTTACGCCGCGTTCATTAAAATTACAATAATTTTTGATAGAGTGGACCGATTTTAATGAATCAAACACTAAGTTACTCCCGAGGACATGCTTTACGATTTTCTGAGGGTTTATTGTGAGCCCAGTACTTTAGCAGTGAAGCGTGTTAATACAAACAGACAGACATTTCTAAAAATGATTGAAATGTATTCTATTACTTATTCCTAGAAACCTACAACAACTTTTTTCACGAAAATCGAAAAAGTACAGACTCGTTAAATTTACATTATATCTATAGAAGATAGTCGAAAAAATTTTCGGACAATTTTTTTCCCTGAGCAAAATAAATACGCAATAATAATATGTTGATATTAGTCAAAACGGAAACAGATTGGAGTTTCTTTTATATCATAGGAGGCAAACGAACAGGCGGGTCACCTGGTGTAAGTGATCACCGCCGTCCATAGAGACCAGCAACACCAGGGGAGTCGGTAAGTGCTTGCCAGCCTGTGTTTGGGGGAGGTGGGTCTCCGGCGCACTCACTGGCAACAAGACTAACAAGAACTGTTACTTCACGTCGGTTTTCTGTGAGACTGTGATACTACCCAGGACGAGCCCATTCATGCTTTTTCATGCTAAAACCAGTAATAGCTTCAGCGTGTCTCTATAAAATGAGTAGGAGTAGTGGTGTTTGATTAATATTGACCACTTTCTATCGGTTTCTATAGTCGGCGGAGAGAGGGCAAGGAATGCGGTCGTGTCTTATTGAGGCTAAAAACAGACAGACCGGCTGGTCCATCAATGGTTCCTCGTGGGACATCCGGTCGCGGACGAAAAAGTAAGAGGTCTGCACTACCAAAGAACTCCATAGTAGACTTTCAGGCGACAGATAAGGGAGTCATTCGCGGCTTCTATAAAAAGCACGGGGAGAGCAAGACCTCTCCCCGAGATGAGGATCTCCGATTTTAACATCTGCTTGTAGGGTAGCGGAGTTGTCCACGGGATTTTTTTTTTTTTTTCTCGAACTGAC
>MU161756.1:0-32646 GCA_015888305.1 Antheraea pernyi
GTCACTTTCTTGTTGTTGATCAATTATCGGTACATTTTCATTCGATAGTATAACCTATAACTTAGTCTGTTACGCACGATATATTTCAATACATAGATGAGTGCGCAATACATAAATATACTCCCTCGTCCATACCCTCCTTGTCTCCAAGGAACGTTGAACCGGTACGATCAGAGGCGTATTGGATGCAGTGTCTGGTGAACGATACATCAGCTTCTACCATCAACTGAAGGCCGTTCACAGATGCCTGGCTACCTTGCTATCGAAAGTGGATTGCATTGCTGCTGAGATAGACCAGCACTGATGCGGCCGCATCAGCCACCATAAGTAGCCGCATAACTCGAGCGACCAGATGTACATGACCCCTTTATCAGGTATGGTTCATGGACCGATGTGGTTAGCGGGATGTAGCCGCTGTGCGCAAAGCTGGACAACTACTAGGAGCCACTGAAAAGAGTTTATGGTATATCAATATTCTCTTGAGACTCTTCAAACCTTTAGTAGGTAGGTCGGCAAAGTCATAGCAGATAGTCCATTACACCTCACTCGATTACTGCATATGCATTAGATTATCTCGGACCAGAACATGTCTAAGGGCAAGAACACTATGGCGGGTCTTGTCGCGCTAGCTGAACGTAATTGCTAAGATCTATCTACCATTCAAATACTAACGAAACTAACGTTTACCAAGGGATCCATTCACATTCTGAGGTAGTTCTTATAATAGTAAGTCTACATTGTTAGTACCTTCAAAATAACATGGGATAGACACATTGAATCCCTAACCTTGTTGATCAACGCGGTTCTTTATCATTTTATTTCCATTCTTAATTAATATCATTTATTGTATGTATGTATATATATATATATTGGATATCAAAAGACAATTAAAAATTAATAAAAAGAACTGTATAATATTGAAAGAGGGAGAATAAATTTGAAAATACATTAAATTTCGTAAGTTCGACGGTCATTATTTCGTCTGTGTCGAGTTAACGACATGGTAATTTGCAATTTTATGAGCTAAATAATAAAAAAAAATCAATTTGATGGTTATCTGAATGTATTTTTTTATCGAAAACGCCTTTTAAAATCATTTTAAAATAATTAATTTTGTTTGCAGAAAGTCTTGTACTTATAGATATATTTATTTGCTTGTTGCTTTGATTCGAAATCAATAGTTTGCTTTGTTTGTGATGAATAAATTATGTGTGAAAATCTTCTTTGTTTTATATTCAGTTATTAAATTGTGAAAATGTGCCTTTCCTACAGAATATCTTTTGTTTAAAATTTGAGTATTTAATTATGGGCTCCATATCTTTCTTCCAATATGCTGTGAAACGAAGAGTCTGCGCTTTCAATGTCGATGGCAGTCAGCCAAATGGTGATCTCGATATATTAAGCGTACATTTTACTAAAACCCAACTGAAAATTCTACAATTACTTAATTTATATGTAATATTATTTGCATACGCTTTTTATTCGCTTAATATTCAGTTAAATAATTATTATATTTAGTAACAGAGCGACAACGTGTATTTATTTAAATTATACTTTAGGTTGAAATTAAAATTTTACAAATTCAAATAAAAAATTAGTTAATCTGTGATAAGGGAACACTCCCTGCTGACCTCTCGCGCGCCATCTGCATTTGAATGGGTATAATTAAATGCTACTTGTATGTAAGACATTTTTCCAAAACGATTATTCTCTAAAAATATCACATTTTCGTTCTATTTAATTTCTTTTAGGATCCCATTACTAAAAGTGATATTGTTAAAATATTATAGATATATGCACATTTGTACTTTTGGAAGCGACAATATTCTGGTACAGACCACGTTAAGGTCCTTTTTTTTTAACGTGGAGGGAAAATCCATCATGGACTGTCAGGCCTCCGGGAGAAAGCCTGAACTGAACCGACCACCATCTACGTGCTAGTCACACAGGGGTGATGCATTTCGGCGACTCTAACCGGCTAAAACTCCACGACAACCTACGCCGCACTATGAGGGTGACTCGGGGTTGCGTGAGTGCGTTGGTTAAGGTCCCTGCTATAAGCCAAACTATATATTGTACAGTATATAAAAGAGTTACAAGGGAAATAAATAATAACTTTATTTCCATAATCCTTTCTCGATGACAGGTACATTTTCTGAACCAATGGTTATGCTTTTGACATAATTAAATCTCTTAACGTAGAATACAATAGAATATTGAATTTTTATTACAATAAAGTAAAGCGTAAAAATGTATGGAGAGATTTAAAGTCTATCAGCAGCTGAAAATATGTATAGTGGAAGATCTCAAAATACGACAAAGCAAAAGACTGATGGTTTTACCATTCAGCGCTTGATAGCTGCCACCATTTGCTGCATCCTAATGCTAACTATTAACTAATAAATGTACATTGTCTATTTATATGTTAATCTTTCATTCCTTAACTATTTAATGGATTATCATGAAATTTATAAACGTTTTCAAGGGTACAGAACCAGGCATAAGAAAAAGAGTTACAGTTCCCAAGGTATAGACCAAATCTACAATAACGCGTGGGCAAAAGTTAAGTACGATATACATTGGCACTCCTGTAAAGCAACACGTTAAAGTATACCACTATATAGGGTTACACCTGTGCCCTGTATATCAAACGTTATAAGTTTACAAGCTCAGAAGTTACAAGTACTTTTTTACGTTCTTGTAAATTACATTTTATGTATAATTGTATTTTTTATTTGCAAAATGATTTTTTTTCTACCATATTATATGTCGGTAAGATAAAAATGACTGTAAAATAACTAGTCCAGGCAATATTAAAAATAAAATTGTCTTTTCAATAATTTGATTTTTTGTGTTAATAACCTATTTTATAGTCAAATCAAATCAAAAATACTTTATTCAGTTTATGCCCTAATAAGGAGCTTATGAACGTCAAAACTACCACCGGTTCGGAAAACAACCCAGTCATCGCGAGAGTAACCGGCAAGAAACTCGATCCGGTTATCTTTTAAACATATATTTCCAATACATTATACAATAGCTTTTAGTGGATGCACAGAGATGAGTCAATTCCAGACATCACTATCGTTCACATACTGATCCACTCTATAATATTATTTTGAGACTAAAACCCGTTTGACGTGGTGCTTAAATTTACAGTTCGGCAAATCGGTAACATGCTTTGGGATTTAATTGTAAAACCTAACACTATTACCCAAAAATCTATTACTGCCTTTGCTAAGTCTGAAACATGGGGCGACAGATACGTCTTTTTAACATATATTTATATATTTCAAATACATTATACTTTACAATCGTTTTTAGTGTATACACAGAGAGGAGTCAATTCAAGACATCACCATCGTTCACATATTAAACGTCAAATGTCAAAGAAGGCTCTCTAACTTTTTTGTAACAAGTTATAAGCTACAAAAGCATTTATGATAAACAAAACCTGCACGACCTGAACTGGTCGTCCCGTGTTGTTACGATTTTCTTGGTGGGGTTTCATCGTGGTCGCAGTACTTTAGCAGTGATGCGTGTTCATCCAAACAGATGGACAGACAGATATTTCTATAAATGATTGAGATGTATTTTATTAATTATTCCAAGACCCATCAACATTTTTTTTCACAACAATATAGTAAGTACAGACATGTTATATTTACATTCTGTATGTATAGATAGAAGATGGTGCGTGCGATCCAACAGACTCGCCAATCCCTTTCATCGTTGCTTACCTCCAAAAATCATCAAGAATTTAATAATTTCTACAAAAATCTTTTATCTCGATAAACTAATATACATATTTTTCAAATTCAACCAATTTTTTAAAAATTAAGTTAATACACATTTAATGCCACGGATTTATTTTAAAAGAATTAAACCCATCAACCATCACGTACTCTCTATATAAAAAATATCTGCTGAAAATTGGAAGCCTTTTCTAAATGTCACGTTCTTGCCACAACCTTTGACACTCCGAAGCATATTTGCCGTTCTCTTGGGGCTCTACGGATTAAGGTATCTGAAATGGCATATGAATTTAAATATATTACAATATAATCGCAGTTTTTTTTATTCCAAAATGTAATATTCAGTGTTTTTGTATATTAGAAAATTTGCTCGAGTAGCTTAGTGATGTTATACAATTAATTAACAGATAAATATATGACTAACGGAAAATGTCTACAAAGGCGACAGCTTAAGATATAGAGTTCCAAATTATTATGGCCTCTTACATTAAATTTAATTATAAATTTGTCATTGGGATGAGCGAGTACATAAAGAGTATGCAAAAGTTATTTAGATGTTAACATTTATATTTTTTTTACAAACAGTTATATTTATATCAACAAATGTTAGATAATAAAAAAGTGGGTATGTGCTTATGACTATATGATAGAAGTGAAAACTTATAAATACAAAATAGATGCATATTCAAATTCATACACATGTATATATGTAAATAATAGTAACAACTAAATACGGACAACATAACACTTGTGATACTACATTGATTCTATACAAAACATATATATACATATATATAATACATGATACTATAAATGAAGAACTTGTATTTAAACAGTAATCGTGATTGAAGACGACTGGAGCCGACTATACACGATTCAGTGTGTTACCGGCCCGAGCGCGCTTGGTAAACCCAATTTAACGTCACCGAAATAAGCGTTACGGTGTACCTACTTCCGTTCACTTTTCAATATGCTTAAAGAATTTTTAGTACAGTAATTATCTTTACCATTAATATGGTATAGAAATAATAATACTATATTTTTGTGATTAAAATAATTCCCACAAAGTAATGCTAGTATGTTACTATACGTTATCTCTTTGAGATATTATAGATGCATATTCAAGTTCATACAGATGTATCAATGTTTATATGTAAATAAATAATAGTAACAGTTAAATACAGACAACATATATATTTGTGATTATTTACAAAACATATATATAATACGTGATACTAAAAATTAAGCACTCATTTTTAAACAGTAACCGTGATTGAAGACGTCTGGGGCCGAGTATATACGATTCCGTGTGTTACCGACCCCTACGCGCTTGGTGTCGAGTAGAGCCGGAAACCCAGTTTAGCGTCACCGAAATAAGCGTTACGGTGTACCTATTTCCGTTCACTTTTCAATATGCATAAAGAATTTTTAGTACAGTAATTATCTTTACCATTAATATGGTATAGAAATAATAATACTATATTTTTGTGATTAAAATAATTCCCACAAAGTAATCCTAGTATGTTACTATACGTTATCTCTTTGAGATACTAAGTTATAACATTTCCTTAAACAGATGTTAAACGTAAAAGAAATTTCTATACTATCAATCAATATACTTCCAGGTTTTATTGAATACATATAGAATTCTTCAATATCTGCCGAGGAAATATCGTTTTGTAGGTGTCATTTACAAAAAAGCTGGTACGGTACTAGAGGTTTTCGGTGTGGGCGAACTGCCAAAACTTCACAGAAAGCGCAGGTGTTTCGTTAAAATTAATGGCTTGCTTCATAATTCTCCACAGAGATAGTGATTATAGTAGTTGACTTCATCACTTATTTAGTTACACATATATATGTATATATTTCAATTGTTATAATATTACTAGAACCTTCCCGCGTCTTCTTCCGTGTGAAATATTTACTTTGGGCTAGCGCTAACAACGCTCGCGTCTTCGTTTACGTAGAAGGTGAAAATATTTTTTAATAATTCGAACATTGACGGCAATTTTTTTTTATGTCATAAGTGATCACCACCGTCCATAGACACTAACAATACCGGGGAGTCGAAAGTGCGTTGCCAGCCTATTTTTGGGGGAATAGGAGTGAGGGGGGAGAGGAGAGGGGAAGGGAGGTGGGCATCTGACGTGTTTTCGGTGTGGGCGAACTGCCAAAACTTCACAGAAAGCGCAGGTGTTTCGTTAAAATTAATGGCTTGCTTCATAATTCTCCGCAGAGATAGTGATTATAGTAGTTGACTTCATCATTTATTTATTTACACATACATATGTATATAATTCAATTGTTATAATATTATTAGATCCTGCCCGCGTCTTCGTCCATGTGGAATAGTTACTTTTTTTATGTCATTGGTGGCAAACAAACATGTGGGTCACTTGATGTTAAGTGATCGCCACCGTCCATGGACACTAACAACACCAGAGGAGTTGCAAGTGCGTTGCCACCCTTTGGGGGGAAGGCTTAGGGGAGGG
Organism: Antheraea pernyi; assembly: GCA_015888305.1. Lineage (NCBI taxonomy): Eukaryota > Metazoa > Arthropoda > Insecta > Lepidoptera > Saturniidae > Antheraea > Antheraea pernyi. The sequence goes on from MU161756.1 coordinate 6,248, forward strand.
ACAGGGAGAGGAGTGAGGAGAGGGGAAGGGAGGTGGGCATCTGACGTTCTCACTGACCGAACGAAACGCAACAATGCAAGCACTGTTACTTCACGTCGGTTTTCTATGAGAGGGTGGAACTACCCCAGACGAGCCAACCCATTCACGCTGAAACCAATAATGGCTTCAGCGTGACTCTACCACTCTTAAAATTTTGAAGCCTTAGTCGATAAATAAATTATTTAAAACTGAAAGAATTTTTCAAATCGGACCAATAGTTCTTGAGATTGGCGCGTTTAAACATATCAGAATGCATAATAAATACAATTAGATACAGTGCACTTTATCTAATTGTATCTCTTAAGTCTTAACAAATGATGCTCGCGACTTTCTTCTTTGGGAAATCGTTTTGTAGGTTATGAAAACAACGACATCTATATGAATTCATTGTTGGCTGTACTTTATTTATTTACATTGTCATTTTGTCAATTATTAGCTTGTCATCTTTTAATGTAACTTTTTCATCACTCCTTTACTTCAATAATGTTTTAACAATTTCAGATTACTTTTGTTAAATTGTAGCATTTCTGTTGACCCCCTACAGAAAAGTTTAATTTTTTTTTTTTTTTTATGTCATAGGTGGCAAACGAACAGGGGGGTCACCTGCTGTTAAGTGATCACCACCATCCATGCACACTAACAACCCCAGAGGAGTCGTAAGTGCGTTGCCATCTTTCGGAGGGAAGGGTTAGGGGAGGGAAAAGGAGAGGAGAGGGGAGGGGAGATGGGTCTCCGGCGCTCTCACTGACCGAACGAAACGCAACAATGCAAGCACTGTTACTTCACGTCGGTTTAATGATATATATCCATGATGACGCTTCGAAAAGTTATTTATCGGTTGCTAAACGTTTCGTCACAATCGGTTGAGCCGTTTTCAACAAACAGCACACTTCAATTTTAAATATGTGTAGGTGGAGATCTAATTTTTCTTAATACAATTATGTACTATAATTACTTTATTATTGTATTTTCTCTGTATCTGCATTATTGACTTTGTGTATACTGTTGACATTATACAGCGCGATTGGTTAGTCGCTAGCAATATTTTCACAGGATAATCATTAGTTGACTCTCATTCTAAATCAATAAAAAATAGGGGCTTAATATTTGACCTAATTATCTCGAGAAACGCAAAACTGATATACACTCACCATAAGGTTATTTACGCAAAAACGAACTCGTGTAATAAATGAATCACGCCCTTTCGCGCAATTAGGCCCGCGACCCGCACCATCTCTTCTTCGACCGTTTCTCTTTATTCGACCGTGCGGCATTCCCATGATAAGCAGTTATGTAATGATTAACCTTGAAAAGCGCCCCTTTAAATCTGTTCATTAAACAATTTAGTAAATAGGCGTGATTTTTTACATTTAAGAGGATCATTCCCATACTTTTAAAAGCTTTAGAACAAATTTTAACTAAGGTTATCTTTGTTGTTTATTAGTATTTGTTTTGATATTATTATTTTATATGTTAAAGTGGCCATGAATTACCACGGGATTGAATGGTTTCATCCTTTAAACATTCACCTGGTATATAGATATATATCGAGATAAATATAATATATATAGCTACACATATGGAGAAATATAATTGGAGTATGCATTTGTACGTTTATTTCTTTGGCGCGTTGTGATGGTTTTAACGATTTTAATATATCAGTAAGATTAGTATTATTTGCGAAGGGAATCGAAAAGTAGCGGGGTTATAATTTTTTATCTACCAACACTCAAGTGATTAACTCGTTCATTAATATTACTAAAATGTTGTAATGTTTTTATTTTCCTTTATTAATGAGTCTACTTATTCATTTTGTAATGATAGCTCTAAATGATCTAATATAAACAATATACAGGCTGAAAGTTTAGACAGTAGCAATAGTTATGGAGCATAGCCTGCACTCCATTCTCATTCTAAGTCAATTAATAAATAGGTGCTTAATATTTGACCTAATTATCCAGAAAAATACAAAAATTATACGCAATTTTCTACGCGGCTTATTGTCCGTTTTATTATCGAAGGTTATTAACTACGGGTCGCTACTTGCAGCTTTCGGCCCCGGACCATTGCACCTAGGTTTATTACGTTTGAGTTTATACTTTTGAAAATCTTAGAACAAACTTTGATTTAGGTTCTCTTTTTTGTTTATTAATATTTGTTTTGATTTTAATATTCTGTAAAATGTGACAATGAACTATCATCTCTTAGAATATTGTAAGCGACTAACCTAATACCTGGTGTAATATACAATGATATAATATTATAAACAAATATAAATCTAGCATAAAATGAATTAAAATAAGTATCATTGTATTTAGTAATATACCCCGAGACAAGGGTTCATTGCAAAATCTTTTCGAGTCTGTTACAATCATCCCTCTCATGATTACCTCTTCCTACACAAAGCACGTATCAAGTAAAAGGGTCGCAGAATTTTTTAAAATATGTATAACTTATTCAAGGTCGTTCTGAAATAATTTGGTACGAATGTGACCTTCGTCTCGACTGGAATATAAATTCATAATGGTGGAAAAAGTAATGGTAAGAAATTCATAATTTGATACGGAAACATGCTTCGTGACTGACAGGTTGAGGTTTGAGTGGTTTAAAAAGAGGTCGCAGATTCGATCCCCGCACGAAATTTACTTTTTAACAAGCATAATTTTTAATACTGTGTCAAGGTGATAAATATATAATATATATACTGTTTAGTTACTACAATACAAGCTACATGAAATTAAATGACCATTTGTAAAATTATAATTATTACCTATGTTATTATATAATATTACTTTAAAAAAGTGGATGTGTGCTTATGACCACACGGTAGAAGTAAAAACTTTTACATAATAATAGGAAACGTAAACGTTTGACATTGACATGTCATTTTATTTGCATCTATTTTTCTATTATAGTTTTCATATTTTGTATTTTTATAATGGTTTATTATATCTAATATTATATTATTACCGTGAAGAATCTGAAACCACGACTCCTAAAAAAAAAAAGCAATATAGCATGCAAATCATAATCTGGAAGAACTTCGTTTTTACCCGGAACGAAAAATTTTAAGGTTAAAAGAGCCCATCAGACTTTGTAACTATTCGTAATCGTACATACAGTGGTACAACAAAATAATCCCAAGGAGGGTCGATGTCAGGCAGGCGGCCGATCGTAAAGATTAAGCCAAATCATATACCACAACATGAGAAACATGTTGTACCGACCCTACTTATGTGGGGTAAGGGTAAGAAGAAGAAGAAGAAGAATAGGAAACGTAATTATTGGAATGATTCACTCCTTGTCACACAATAAACGTTATTGATGATGACTGGAGCCAAGTATACACGATTCAGTATCACCGACCTGAGAATGACGGTTTATATTCGTGTACTGTACAACGCGTCTAAAGAAGTTGTCACTTCAAAAATACATTTGCATTTTTATAAGAAAAAGATGTTAAGCGTATATCAGTATAGTGTATTCATTAGTGTTTCTTAGTGTATACATGGTTAGCCGGGAGGTAGAACTAGATTACGACTACTATACACTGCATATAAATCCCGCTATTGTTACACGGTTAGGGGTGTCATGTTATCATCATATGGTGTATATCCAGTACCTAAGCAGGGTAGGAAATTTGAGTAAGGCATCTCTACACAGCTGGTTTGCTACAACCATGTACATGATTAGACAGTGACTTTTCTAGTTCATCGCTTTTCGAGAGTAGTCACCACATCGACTTTCGATAGATTTGGGATTATAGATAGTCCTCCTCATAGATTACATTTAATTCCTTTGAGTTTAGATCCTAATGTGAATCGCATAATCAAACTTACGCTTCTATACCCAATCACATATAGGGCAGTAGACCTGACCGTTCTGATTGTAAGTATATGCGTAAAAACCTTGGTCTATCTTTTAATACATATCGTTTTACGTTTATTATTTCCAACCGGTTCTCCTCAAACCCTGCAACGCTTTTTAGAACGTAAAGGCGACCGTTTTAAAGCGAGATTTTTCCAACACGCATAATCAATATTGCAAGCGTTCAAATGGTTTTTGAACAGATTCTTATAACGGAGATACTGACCATCGTGTTTCCAATCGGAGTAAAAGACTGCTTTTGACGAAAGATGGTTATCGTCTTTTTTTAAACTAACTATGCTATTTGACCTACCAAGGTCTTAACGGTTTCACCGGACTACTAAGGTGAGTGCTTAAGAGGCAGCCCATTTTATTTGTCAACTAGCTCAAGGGTGCACGGCACACCTCGGCTTGGGCTGTTGCCTGATACATGCAATTCGCGACCTATCTAAGCTAACTAATTATACATGTATGAGTTGTTGAAACATATATGTGGACCAAGCATACATACCTCAACAACTCTTATCTATATTTCGTGTCGAATAATTGGATGATTATCGTCACCATTATAGTGTTCAATGCATACCAACAAGTACATTGCGGTAAATTTATTGCCCCCCAAAAAAATGTTGAAACATCAATTTATAAAGACGTTAAAGTTAACTCTCACGTACGCTGCGTTATCACGGTTAAAGGTTTGGGTTTTGTCCCCGGGCATATTGTGGAAGCCCAACTGGGTCGGTCAAGCGCGTCCCGCAATTTAATGATTTTTATTGGACCACCCTTCCTGTAAGGGACAGGAAAATTTACCTGTCCATGAAAGCACCGGGCCACGTACAATCACATTATTGGACATTTATTAGGTAACGCATTCAGAGTTACGGCACCGCTTCTAGCGTTTAATTTTGTCCGGTGACCGTTATATCGTTTAATCATAGTGACCGGAATATTCTATTTTATTTGTGCGTTCCACTATTCGAATGAATAGCGTAACATTCCATGCATTGTTCTTTTATATTTATACTACCTTTTTTTTTTTTTTACGTGGGGAAATCCCTTATGGATACACCACTCCCTCGGGGGAGAGAGTGGGTTATGTCCGACTCGCACGGACTAAAACCCCACGGTGTACGTCTGCCGCCATAGTCGGGGCGGCACGAGATCTCTACAGATTTCATCGTGCCGCCCCAGCGGTTAGCCCAGCAGCGAAAGCGCCGCCGCCGGGCCCCGTCTTGTTAGGAGACAGCCGGGTACACACCGGCCGTCTCCTCCGTCCGCCGGACCTGTGCAATGGGAGGATGGGCCCCCCGACCCATCCTCCCTAGGTCCGGTTACGGTGGAAGGAGGCGGCGGTCGAACTGCCACCTCCTCCTGCCTGTCCTCCGTTGGCGGAGAGGGCCACTAAGAGGAGAGGGCCACTAAGATATTTATACTACCTGACCCGACCATGCGTTGCTGTGACCCAATTATTAAATGTTACATAAAATTATGATATACTATTTTCAAAATTAAAACGTGTCGCCATCTATGATATAGTTAGAATAGTCGATCCTATAGATTTCTATCAACAGACTAATTTAAAGCGCCATCTGTTCGAGTTTGATGATACTTACAATTGACAACAATTATCAACATTGACAATCATTTAATTAGTAATTTAAAAATATTGACGCCTTTAACTGAAATATAAATGAGCCTAACTCTCAAGTTAGACCATCCACTTAGAAATTATAATTAAATAGCTACTTTCATTAACATTGTTTGAGTTATTTCGGAGCTTATAGTGGGCATATCATAACACTAAATTTCTATATATTTAGATATCAAAGTCTTCCAAATTTAATAATATATGTCGAAGAAAGTATATCAAAGTGAAACGACTAGTCGTTTAAGCAAGTTTTGCTGTTGTTAAAGATGACGAAATCTAACAAAAGACGTCGTAAATATACCTATGTCATGGGCAATCGCAATCGTCGACGAAGATCATACTGCAGTTCTGTTCAGATATAACGTATCTGACGATATCCAGAATGCTCCGTATTTTTAAGAACTAACTACAAACTGTTAGCCTGACTAGCTTTTACAGTGTCACTGGGCTTTGGAGCGAGCCTTTATAGCACTCAGTCGAAATGGCAACTAGCGTAAGGGTGCCAAAGTGGACGGACTTCGGCTTATGATGTTACCTTGCATGCAAATAACGCGATTTGAGGCGAACTAACTAACCATACGAGCTAACTATACATATTTACTTTGCGGGAATGTGTATGCGTACCTTCATATCTGCCGAACGGGGAACAAAGACAGAAAGGAAAAAGCACAAGATCCTCTCACAGAACCTATGTGCCTACATTTTGTGTGTGTGTAGAGTGCAATGTTATGCATGATGTTAAGTAATGAATGTAGTGTCACTATATCCCGTTAATAGATCGTATTCGAGAGCTCCTTTCTGGAGGATAAGACCTAAGGTCTCTACTTCTTGTACGCTACTCCTCCACTCTGTTCGAATCAGAGGGTGGAGATGTATACTTTTTGACTATATCATTTTGATGTGAGTGAACCAACGATGCACAACTAGTATTAATTATGAAGAGGATATTATGTATTATTTACATTGATATAAACTAATTGACTTTGTATGTAAAATTAATATGAGTGCACTAATATTTCATTAAGCTATTACAGCTTTGTATAATCCATACTTTTATCTATACAAACCAGCTTTACCACGCTGTTCATAAAATGTTAGGCGGATTAAAATAGATTTAATCCATACAATTTCAATAACACGAATTGGTGTTTTAATTTATTTATAATTTTTTTTTTTAATCGGCTCATATCAATAAAAAACGAGAAAGATTACGGCGAAACAGTAAAAAAATATTGATTTAACTCAGATTCTGTATAAAAACGAAACGAAATCTTATAATGACAATTCGACGAACTAAATAAAATGTAGGCGTTCAATTTTAAGATAATGTTTTGGGAGCGCGTGAGCTTTTTACATAATTAAAATTTGTTCCCCTGTGTTTGTACAATCCCGTGCGAGAGTATTTTGGTATAATATATTGCGATTTTAATATTATGCTTTTAATAAGGATTTCTCAAGTCTTGAGGATGATATAAATCACAACGCCACGTTTGGATTAGAAATTAGACGTCGCGAAATCGAGCACTGTTAAATAATACTCCAGTTTATTAAAAAAAAAGCCGAATCAGTCCATAAGGACTGCCGAGAAAAGTGGATTTTCAAAACAATGGAATAACTGTGTTCTCTTTTGAATACTTAAATTAATTATAGTATGAATTATATGTATTTCATAATTTTTATATTGAAATTATTAACATTAATCCGATTTTCATATATATTAACACTCGGTGCAATAATTTTATACACTTTTATAAAGTCTATTAATCAATTTAACATATGATGAGCTAAAAATAGCAATATTATATGCACATGTAAACTTACATAAACTTTAACGGTGGTAGAGCCACGCTGTAGCCTATTACTATTTTTAGCATAAATAGGTTGGCTCGTCCGGGGTAGTACCACCCTCTCACAGAACACTGACGTGAAATAACATTGTTTGCATTGTTGCGTTTCGTTCGGTCAGTGAGAGCGCCAGAGGCCCACCTCCTTTCCCTCTTTCCACCTCCCATTCCCCTTCCTCCTAAACACAGGTTAGCAACGCACTTGCGACTCCCCTGGTGTTGCAAGTGTCTATGGACGTTGGTAATCACTTAACATCAGGTGACCCACCTGTTCGTTTGCTTGCTTTTGACATAAAATAATAATACTCTGAATCTATGATGGAGCATCGTAGGTTCAAATTCTAAACTGGAGATTTTAGTGAAGAAAAATATATTGATGGATTCTATTATTGTTGTAGGATATTTTTCCAAACTCTGCCTGGGTTACTAACTAAACCGAAAAACTGAATTAAACTAAATTAAGGGTAATATAAAAATGTGTCGTCAAGTATCTATGGGTGTTTAGGAAACTACATTTTAGATTTAGTGTGATTCTCCTTTAAGTCATGTTGTGAGGATATAGATAATAATAATAATACATAAGGTAGTACAGAAGAAGGTGGTAGAGCCACGCCGAAGCTATTACTGGTTTCAGCATGAATGGGTCGACTCGCCCAGGGAACTACCACCCGACCCACAGAAAACGGACGTGAAGTAATAATATGTATTTCCATTGTTGAGTTTCGTTCCGTCAGTGAGAGCGCCGCAGATACCCCTCCCATTCCCTTCCCCCTCCTCACCGCATATCCAAAACAGGCTGGCAACAAACTTGCGACTCCTTTGATGTCGCTAATGTTAATGTTAGCAGTTCCTAAGTTACACGTCCCGGAAAGTACAATATAATTCACTAATAAAAAGTCCCCCTTCCACCAAGAAATTTGTATACCTGGTTCCTCTACGACTAACTGCGCCCTTGTTTTTTTTCACGCTGATAAGGCTATTGACCTGATGTGCCTTCACAGCTTCACCGGACTACAACTACGCGTACAACCGTTATTTGTATAACGCTCAAACGCTATTTGCAAACCCTAAAACCTAGAAGGTATAAAAAACATACATAATAAACTTTTGCTAGCGTCATCGCTCATATTAATGTAGATTTGAACTGTTTTTTTAATGACAGCTACTCTTTGTCCTGTTCTGTGCGCTTTATAAGGTGTAACAAAAATTTCATAATTATCTGTTGAGTAGTGACGACGTGATGACGTGAAAACGTAACAAACAAATAAATAAACAAACTTACATTAGCACTATTAGTTAGGATTCATCTACATAAAAATACTAATACTAACTTTTGCTAGCGTCGTCACTCATATTAATGTAGATAAGGTGTAACAAAAATTCCATAATTATCTGGTGAGTGGTTATGACGTGAAAACGTAACAAACAAATAAATGAACAAACTTACATTAGCACTATTAGTTAGGATTCATCGACATAAAAATAGAATAGTAGTATGAACAATTCTTCCTAATTTGATAGGATTTTAAAAGTAAAGAGATGTAATAAGAAATGAGAAAATTTCAAATGTACGTAAGAAATTTAAATAATCATTCGGTAAAGCAGGTTGTAAAAAGTTTTAGTACTACGAATAAAGTCTTACTCGAAATCCTTGTCGTTTGCAATATCTGATTTAAGTGGTAAATCCGTACTGTTTTATCGCAGACTACTTTAAAAATAAAGCTAAAAATGTACATACCTTATACTTACTTATACCAGGTGATTTAGTAGTCACTTGCAACATACAAAGACATGAAACTTCATTGTCACATTTAACATATGAAATAATAATATAAAAACAATTACTAATAAACAACAAAGAGAACCTTAGTTAAAGTTTGGTCTAAGAGTTTTAAAAGTATGGGTATAAAAGTGAAACACTCAATGAACGAAAGTGAAGATGAGTCGCGAGGGAGAATAACCTTGACATTACGTAACTCGTAAATTGACCCTTTCAATGAAGAATTAACTGAAGCATGGTATGGCGACGGCGCGCGGTGCATGTAGCGAGAGGGACATGGTTTCACGTACACTGACGCTTGACGTAAACTAAGTAGAAGTGTATATCAATCTTGTTTTTTTCTAGATAATTAGATCAAATACCCTTTCAATGAAGAATTAACTGAAGCATGGTATGGCGACGGCGCGCGGTACGTATAGCGAGAGGGACATGGTGGCACGCACACTGACGCTTGACGTAAACTAAGCGTTAGAAGTGTATATCAATCTAGTTTTTCTCTAGATAATTACATAAAATATTAAACACCTATTTTTTTATTGATATAGAATGAGAAGCGAGTACTCAATTACCTGTGTAAATATTGCGACTGACTAACCTTCCACACGGTATACTCCATACATATAAATAAAATTGAAGAGTCTGTTGCTTGTCGGGCTAATTTCTGAAATGGCTGAGCCGATTTTGATAACTTTTAAAGGTAGATAGAGCTATCTGATATTATCCATGATTAGGTAGTATAAATAGGATTTTTCTTAAGTACGGAGGTATAAAGGTAACTTGAAATGTATAAAATTGTTGTTTCATGTTCTAATGACAGTTACAATTAAGAAAAAAAGTTTACAATTAACGCGAGTAAAACGTGGACGTGAAGGCATCAACTTCTATAACAATAAAATCATTGTTGCTTGTAGTGAACTCACATTAATAATTGCGGAATTGTATACTCATCAAATATTACGTTGCTTGATAGGGTATCCGAGGAAGGCTCATAGCGATATTTGTAACTAACTGTTGCCTGCTAAATTGTTCTCTTTTGAAAATGTTTTTCTAGTTTCATAAAAACTATCTTTAATACCCCATTTCACCACAAGCTCACCTGATGTGTTAAATGATTTGGTCCAAGATGGTAAACACGTTAAATCTGGCTGGATGTCAAGTGTAGTCGTATCATAGGTGTTTACCGACAAGTTTTCAACTTCTGGTAGGTAGCCCGGCAGGCTTAGAAAAAGCCTTACCGCGATGCTATGCTTTTTATCACGATGTTACCTTTCACTGTAACTCTTTGCAAGGATTCGAACCTACGTCTTTCCACGCGGTGTCCGAATATGTAAACCACTGAACCATCATAGCGTACTACATATTTTATTCCAGTTAATTATATAAATACATATAAAACAACACAACATTTAACTTTTTTTTATATCATAGGAGGCAAACGAACTGGTGGGTCACCTGATGTTAAGTGATCACCGCCGTCCATAGACGCTTGCAACACCAGAAGAGTCGCAAGTGCGTTGCCAGGCTGTGTTTGGGAGAGGGGGGAAGGGGGAGGTTATCCGGCGCTCTCACTGACCGAACGAAACGCAACAATGCAAGCACTGTTACTTCACGTCGGTTTTCTGTGAGAGGGTGGTAGTTCCCCGGACGAGCCGACCCATTCATACTGAAACCAGTAACAGCTTCAGCGTGGCTCTACCACCTGAACTTTATCATATCTTGAATCCTTAATTTTATGCAATCTTTATAAGAATGTTTGCAAGTTGTGTTCACATTTTTGAGAAATACATTTACATTTATTTTTAACTAGAATAGTTACTTTGGGTAACGATAACATGCAGCGGAAGCTCTCAAAAGGAAAAAACACCCCGATTTTGAAACATTCTTCATTAGTTCTCCGCTCCTATTGGTCTTAGAGTGATGATATATAGCCTATATCCTCACTCGATAAATGAACTATGTAGCAGGGAAAGATCACTTCCTGAGATTAGTGCGTTCAACCAAACAAGCAAGTAAAAATACCCTTCAGCTTTATAATATTGGTCGCTAATATAAAGTACGATATTCGAGGTTCGATCCCTAGTTAGTGAAACAATAAAAAAAAGTGTGTGTGTACTTATGTACACGCGTTAGAAGTTATACTTTTTTGGCGTAACAAGATAAAATATTTTCAAAATTTTTATCTTTCGCCTTATTCTACGTTTATAGAAAAAACGACACTAACTAACTAACACTATTTAATATATTATATAATACATTGAAAGTACAAATACAAAGAAATACAAACAACAAATACAAAGAAACAAAATGTCGGTTTTTCGTGACGGTGTGCGCACGCATCGTAAAAATTTACTTTCATCATTTTTCCCTAACGCGCCAAAAGAAGTATAACTTCAAAAACATATAGAAACATAATCGTGTGCATGTGTTTTTATTATTACTCCACTACCAATGTATATCTCACATCCACATATTTAAATTGCGGCAATTTATAACTGTTTACATTCGTAAAAAACAACGGAGTATTCGGGATAAATGAAAAAGAAATATTATGTTTTTATTAAATATACTTTCCTGATTTATGTTGCGTAGATTTAACAGTTTTGGTCGCGACAGGGTATTAATTATTTTTGGATCTCCCTAAAATTAAGCACAGTGTTCACGTTCAAAGAATAAATAAATTACATTTTCTCATCGAGTAATGAAAGTAATATTATACTAACAAGAGCTTTTGGTGATGGAAAACATAGTAAGGGGGAGGGGGGATTTTTCTAATGAGTACTCCTTCTCTAAGTTTAACTTTCATCACAAATTCTTTATGCAATTTAGGCTCTGAGAAGGCACTTATGAACCTTAAAACTACCACCGGTTCGGGAAACAACCCAGTCATCAAGAAGAACCGGCAAGAAACTCGATCTGGTTTATTTTTTCATTATACATAACATAGCACAACATATTTTTAGACATATACAGTTACATTCGTTTTTGGTGGATGCACAGAGAGAGGCATCATTGCCTCTAGACTAGACATGACATTTGAACTAACTATCTGGCAAATCGGTAATGTTTTTTCTTCTCGAACTTACTACCTTTTGACCTAGCAAGGTCTTAACAGCTTCACCGGACTACAATTGGTAATGTGCTTTTGGAGTTTGTTATAAAATCTAACACTATTACCTCAAAATCTATTAGTGGTGCATGAAGCATGAAACATGGACTGACAAGTTTATTATTGTTTCTAGTATTTAGATTATATCAGCCTTTTATTAAATCCAGAAAGTTTTTGCGGATATATATTCAACACGTTTACCATGAAAAGCCACATTTTCCTTTCCTATTAGGTATAAAGAAAGTCTATGCTCTTACATATTTGATATATAATATATGCAGTAGGTTACCTATTTTCAAATGATTTACAATGGGGTTACAGTTCCTCATCGCGTGAGTATAACATATTACTGGTACTATTGGTGGAACATAATAACTTTTAATACATTAAAAATATTCTTTCGAATAATCGTCTAAATTATTCATAAAATAATAAATAGAAGACTTACGAGCTCATTGGTGTAAGGAATTAGAATAAAACGATACAATCATCCTCAAATGTTTATAAAATAATTTTCAACGACCCACTCCTCATTTCAGGGCGAGATCTCACCGTAATAAATCAAGATAGCGATTTTTCACTGATTTACGAGGAGTATAAACCGTGCTTAAAATATCAAAATGTTTTACTTCAGTTTGTCGCAGTCGCGCCGCACCGTCCCTTAGTGAAGAACAAAGAGTCTACAGTATCTTTTATTTTTTGTCTCTTTGTCAGTTTGTCTCCTTAATTGTTTTACGGTTGTGCAATTTGTCTCTTCGTTTCCTAGTCTTTGTAAAGCGAGAGTTTTAAGGTCCTTATCTTGAGTGCAATTTGTAAAATCGCAAAGTTGGTAAGTCTTAAAGGACTTTATTGTTTTGCTCAGCTAATTGGTATTGTATTTATTAAAAAATGTTACAATATAAATTCGCGTTTGTCAGAGATAACATCAACGGATTCACAATCCAACATGTATTCAAATGACTGGTTTCCTTTGGACTCACATAGTTGGATAGTATCCACAATAATCACTACATATAATAGAATAAAGTTCTCTGCCACGTCTGTCTGTCTGTTCGCAATAAACTCAAAAACTACTTAACGGATCTTCATACGGTATTTCACTGGTAGATAAAGTGATTCATGGGGAAGATTTAGGTATATAATTTGTCAAGGTTTTTTTTTATTATCAGGGTGGGACAACGACCAGCGGTTCCGCTAGTATACAATAATTTCTATGCATTAGTAATATCAGCATCGTAGATATTAGACCGAGCAGTCCATAACTTGCGACCATAGGTCTATCTGTTATTGTTGTAGTAGCATATAAGACGTTACTAGAAGGAACAAAAGAAGCAAAGTATGTAATTTCTCTATGCATTAGTATTATTAGCATCGTAAATATTAGATCGAGCAGTCCATAACTTGCGACCATAGGTCTATCTGTTATTGTTGTGGTAGCATACAAGATGCTACTAGAAGAAACAAAGTATGTAATTTCTAAATATCCAAATAATAATTATAGTCAGTTCAGTAGAAGCAGATAAATAACTTTGATCGACAAAGCAGCAACATCTGAAAATATGTACACACCGGTATAAATTCAAGAAGTATATGGTAAGGAAGAGCATCGTATCGAGACCATGGAACAGTGGTAGGAAATTTTATCATGTTCATACTGTCAACACACATCCTAGTAAGTGTGTTCGGGCAACCGTTCGGGTATGGTTGACAACCATACTCTCTAACTTTAGCGCCTACATAGTTATTTAATATCATATGAAATTGAGACGATATATATATCTATAATGAATAATATGTATACTGAATCTATACCCATTTAATTTAGATAACAATGACAGTCTTTGAAGTTAAATAAACTTCCAACCACGGAAACTTCTGAATATCCAATTAAATAACCAAACCACTATAGTTCGATTGAAACTAACGAGGACGTAAATTTGCAAGGTAACTGACACTCCATTCCTAGTGTAGTTATATAATTGAAATCGAATCGTATGGGTTTAAATAAGATATCGGATTTATGAAGAAATTAAACAATTTTGAACTGTGCATTTATTTTAATACTAAAATCGATGTACAACATAATAAAACCAACTGTACACGGATAAGTTAAATGATAAAATATATCAACTAACATTATTAAGATTTGGCTAACATTCAGTCATTTCGAGTAAATATACAATTATTTTATACAAGTCGAATGGAGTAAAAATATATAATGAACTTAGAACAGGTAACAGTTAAATATATTACTCAACCACATATTTTATACATATAATAAGGAGTCTATTTTTAAGATTTATGTAAAAAAAAATTGTAAGTGTCTTGGAGTAAGTAATCGTTACATAGTATAAAACGTCCCCTACCGCGTCTATCTGTCTGTCTGTCTGTTCGCGATAAACTCCAAAACTACTGAGCAGATCTTCATACGGTTTTCACCGGTGGATAGAGTGATTCATGAGGAACGTTTTGGTATATAATTGTCAAGGGTTTTTTTAATAACCAGGGCGGGACAACGTCTGCCGGGACCGCTAGTAATATATATTTCAATTATTTTTAGAGATATCTGTTTGTTTGAACAAGCATCATTGATAATGCGTTCAAGATAAAACCTTAATTAACCAAGAAAATTATAAAGAATATCCTCGAGTAATATTTAGTTTCGGTTTCATTAAAATCGGTTCGCACCATCAAAAGTTATTGTAATTTTGATGACGACGCGACTTAAGTACGAGAGATAAGTAGATAAGTAGATTAAGTTAATACATTCCGATTTTTAATTAGTTACTGTTTTTACGTCAAGTTCTACGCGTATAGGTTGCGAGCACACCTAGTCAAATGTAAATTAATATCTTTTGAGAATTCTACGTGATTATTGCGTATTTCTCTTCACACGACTGCGTAGAAAATGGCAATATATTTCGAGTGTAATATCTATGTACTCGTATGTCTATTTAACCAGCATGCTCTGCAGGCTAAACGGTTTTTATGAATTTTGACACACAAGGTGTTAATATTAGTTATGGATGTGTCGTAGTTACATAACATTTAAGTTTGAAGTCTTTCAACCAAGAAATAATGGAGGTAAAATATTTTTTTACCAACACCTAATAATTCATAAAGTATTAGTGTTTTTGGATTTGTCTAGTTTTTGTTTTCATTTATTATCTACTGTTTCATGAAAATATTATCCTGATATTAAAAGCTTATCAGTCTATATAAAATAATAATTAAAGTAAAGCATTTAACTAAAATATACATTTTCATTACATGAATCTCTCAATTTATATATTTAGATGTTTAACGTAAGACCTTCGATCAACAATAACTAGATATCGGGTCGGCGCCAAAAATACGTCTAGGTAAATAACAGCTCACTTGAAACGTGTGCTTTTATTTTGTTTAGTTAGTTTGAAAGCACGTTTCACAATGCCGCAGTGTACGTACTCAAAAGATGCAAACATAATACCCGAAAAAGCACTTTAACGGCCGGAGTATCTTGCTTTCCCTAAATACATGTTGAATAAGTTATATTTTAAACTAACAAATAATATTAAATTTTGAACAAAATCACAGATTTTAAAATGTGGTACAAATGTTTGGTCAAGGCTCGCCAGCCACGTACAAACACACAGAATAACGGGAAAAAGCACTTTATTCATTGCGTGTTAAGGTTAAATTCACAAATATCTGTTTATGTTGTCTTTTCATTTGTAAGTGACGGGAGTAATTTATTGCTTTGCTCGTTTTATCGTAAGTATTAGATAATATTTTGAACATTCGTGACTTTATTACTAGGTGTCATGGTTGTAATTAGGTTGAACTTAAAACTGTTTTAAAACTTGCTCCCTTTCTTAGTAAACAAATAGCTACACATAAGTATATATTTACGCGGACAGGATTTTACTTCGATTTTGTACGTGACCCTTTATTTAGTTATTTTCGATCGAAGCGTAGGACATTGAAAATCGTAAAAACGATGAAGTTTAATAAAGTTCAAAAAACAATAAGTAAGTTTGTATTTACGGTTACATTAATTTTTTTCTTAACACTATATTAAAGTAGTCGAGTAATATAAATATTAAACAAGTCAAATTAAAAACAATATTGAAAGTTTTGTATTGTTTTAAATGCTTTCATAACTGGTAGAGTCCAGAGGATTCTATGATAGAGATGAGGATGTTGTGTACACATATTTACATTCTACATTTTATTGCTTTAGATTATTCATTTAAGTTACTCATAAAATAAACCATTGCATTGATTCTCAAGACGAACCTTGTTAACAGAATAGTGTACACATATTTACATTCTACATTTTATTGCTTTAGATTATTCATTTAATTTAGGAATTCATTTAAAGTAATAACTATTCGTTACTCATAAAATAAACCATTACATTAAGACGATCTCAAGACGAACTTTGTTAACAGAATACTAGAATACACGTACTTCAATGCAAAATATATATACAGTGTTATAAACTTTAACTTCAGTTAAATCAACAAGCCAACAGAGACAAAACATAGTTCCCGAGTCTACCAGTTGGAAAACGATTCGTAATACAATGGGAAAGTTTTAGAAATATCACAGTTTCCGTATATTAAAAGTAGGACATTACAAACTTTACTAACTAGTCCGTGAACTATATACACTTTGCTACACTTTTAACTAGAAACAGTAAGTCCTTGATACGTCCGAGCACTGGCCCTTATCTTGTTGTCACCCGAAGTAGTATTGAGCGTTGGAATAACGATATAAACTTCTCGTATTAGGGTCAACTTCAGACTGAATTTGAACTCTCGGTAAGGTTTTGACCGTCACGCCACGGCCTAGTGTTCCATGCGGCATTGTTCGTAGAGGCATTTCTATTGGGTACTCTGCTACCTGTCCATACATATTACTACTGACATGTGGATATGTATTAGGAACGGGTCGACCGGCGTACCTATTGATTTTCGGGCTAACAGCCACGTTCGTGAACATCTCTTGTTTGATACCTGAGTCAACGGAATCGACTGGCCCCGATAGGCTTGTAATGTTTATATCATTGTCTACTTCGGATATGCTATCATTGAAACCATTCGGAATATCAGTGGTAGCAGATACATCGGGTCCTTTGGGTTGTTCGACAGTATTTCTGTTCATAACACACCGAACAATAGCAATAATGATAAAAAGCAATAAGACAACGGCGATCCCAGCTACGATGTACACGTACATGATCTCGAATTGATCTGTTGGAAGAAATAATGATTTATTAAGAATATCGTACAACACAATAACCCGCATAAACTAAAATAAATTATCTTAGTCTAGACAGGTAATTACTTTGGCCTAATTACAGTTCGTTTAGTTTACCTACTTATTAATTTCAGAAAATACTTTGGTATAATCATAAATTCAATTTGTTTTCCTTTTGTAATCTTTAACACACCGATTGTACTGTGTGAGTGTCGTATATTTGAGCGAGAAGGTTATAATTTCTCTTCATCTTCACACTGCTGTAATTATTTATCGCTTTACTTGCCTTTGTACAGATTAATGAAGTATTGCAAGATCCATATAAAAGCATCGTCTCAAGGTTCTGTAACCTCAATACCATATATTTATTACCTTAACGTATACTATTTTTTTTTATATTAAAAGAAAAGTTTTATTGTGTTTGGGTAAACTAAATACGAGCTGCTAATACCATACGGCATTGTTCTGCTCCATTTAATGTCTCGTTTGTTACTTATAACTATAAAAAAGGTCGTTTACTTTTTTCTTCGGACAATTTAGACTTAAGAACAAGTGCTATCCACTTTGTCCAATTTTTCTTAAACGCTGCCTCGTCCCATTTGACTAAATAAGCATTCTTTTATTTACAATTTGTGATAAAATAATACGTTATTTTACACACTGCAAAGATATTGTGATTCCTTAGAGATTTTCACTAAAGTAAATTACCGCTGTATTCAATAAGGGTCCTTGAAATAACTAATTGTATCCGCAACAGCTATAAATTTCAGAACGTTCGGTCTGTACCTACAACTATCGCGGCATTAAACTTCTTGCGTAACATATTATGTACCTCTTACCTTAGCCCAAAATTTCACCCCGTGTACATATTCCCAAGTTCGTGGGTTTAGTATATCTTATTTTAGACAATATAATCATTATTAAATTAGAATTTATGCTAAAATCATGCCACGTATAAAGCGGTATGCAGAGTCTTAGTAAACACGCGTCGGAGCTCTTAGTACCGTGTTAGTATGTTCTATGTTTTGCTAGAGCTGTTGCGGCAGGTGCACTTGGGAATTAGTCCTTCTCTAGGCTTAGAGTATCACAATCTTGGGCCACATTATTACTCAATACTTGGTGAGATTTTGTATAGTCGGTCGGTAAAATTTATAACATGTAAAAAATCTTAATGCTTGGAATTTTTTGCACCAAATTTTTTAATTTATAGTAGCAAAATAGTTTTTTTTTTAAGTTTTTAATCGAACTATAAGGTAGCCTTGATCAAGATCTCACCTGATGTTATGTAACTATATTATTGATATATGACTGAGTATTTTATACACTAATCCTATTCAAACCTCTAACTCGAGTATGGCTATCGAAACTTACTAATAGGAGCTTGGCGAACTTCATGCTTGGAATTTTTTGCACTATATTTTTTAATTTATAGTAGCAAAATAGATTTTATTTTTTTAACGTTTTTAACGAACTATAAAGTAGCCTTTGATAAAGATCTCACCTGATGTTATGTGACTATATTATTATTTTACACACTAATCCTATAAGAACCTCTAGCTCAAGTGTGACTATCGAAACTTACTAATAGGAGCTTGGCGACTGATTTCCAACTCAAGGATGGTAACTAGCTAGGAAGGCTTTAGAAAATAATCTGCTATGTCGATGCTGCCATAATAGGATTTGAAGCATGTATGTCTTATAGATAGAATGCGAAGAACTATGTAAGTTTTTTTTTTAATAGTACACAACAAAATGACTGCACTATGCTTAATGGTAAGCACGGTATAACCCAAAAACAATGGTGAAAACCAAGTGACACCCTATCCTTCGCCGGTCGTCGCTGTCATGCCGGCCTGCGAAAAGGTGGATATGCACAGGCTGATCCCGAAACGTGACCCGCAGAAGCGAATCACTATGACGGGCTTTTTCGCCATATAAATGGTGGTTGCGACCCAGTCAGGCTGTAAAACCATACCACCCCGCTTTCGCCATTGCCTCGTTCATTATTAAGCAGGGTGTAGCACCACGTGCAAGTGCTTGGGTGTCTCAAGTCTTATGATGGTTTTCGATACCCCTTACACAAGTTTTATTTCTATAATGAATATGAGTTTTCTGTAGTAGCAATTTTAGTTCTTCTATGATTTCAATAAAAGCACTGCTAGTAAATGTTGAAGCGGTGATGGATCAGTTGATAGCGTAATCGGGCACCGCGTCGATCGATGTAGGTTCGAATCCTTGCGATTGACTTGGAACTTTCGGTGAAGGAAAATATGGTGGTAGGATTTTTTCTAACACTGTCTGACTGGTGGCCGCCAACAAATTGAAAATATGTTGCCAAGCGTCTGGTGTGCTTTGACAGCTACACTTGAGAACGAAGCCCCTCTAGGTTTGTTATCGTTTAAAATGAAATGAAAATATGATGTAACGCTAAAACCAGTAAAATATAAAAAAAAACATATGATTGTATCCAAATACAGTTAAACCGGGTGATAAAAAGCTATCTGTGACTTTGAAGTCAATAGCATTGAACGTATTCTTACATGGCATAAAGGGTATATTTAAGTCACGGAACATACCTTCTTTAGCTAAGTGATGACGTGGAGGCGCTCCTGAAGGATCCTCTTTATTAACGCTTGTGACGTTCAAGGTTGTAGACACCGAAGGTCTTTGAGGTGGAACGGCAGCTACAGCCGGTGCAGGAGGCACCGCAGACTCAACCCACCACCTGTCGTTGGAGTCATCTGCAACAATATCATCTTTAAATACATTTGATTATCTCTCTCTTATTATTATTTCTTCTATTTCTTTTACTGCTCCTATAATAGCTCACTGCAAGACACGAATAACGCCTAATGCGTATTTGAAACAACCATCGCTCAGTATCATGACGTTCCACAGCGCGTCGATAGAAACCGTCTCTAATTCTAAAATTACCCTGAGTTTTCAATGTAGGGTACCATCGTTTTGAAGCTATGGTATGGCATTTTTTAATGTTTGCTTGTTTAAACCCATCATTTGAAACCTTCCCTTAAACCATCCACAAATAGATCCTTTAGAAACTGCAGCTACGAGTAAAAGCCAGTCATTCTACGATTACTCTCTCAATGGATTAGAAATAATATTGATGTATTTTTTCTATTCCTTATAGAATAAAGTTTAAACAACCTCTTTTCATATAAAGCAAGGAGGTGAATGAAAATACCATATTAGAATACAACAGATTAATTCTAGATATAGTACTACCTGTCTAGTGTATGGCTCGTAATCCATCTGTTGGTATATTATAGAGGTAGATAGGCATATATTAAATTTATATAGCATTTTGTAGGTGGTAGAGCCACGCCGGGGCTATTACTGGTTTCAGCATGAATGGGACGGCTCACCCGGTGTAGTACCACCCGACCCACAGAAAACCGACGTGAAGTAACAGTGCTTGCATTGTTGTGTTTCGTTCGGTCAGTGAGAGTACCAGAGGCTTACCTCCCCACCTTTCTCCTATCCCTCTCCCCTCCCTCCTTCGCCCCATCCCACTAACACAGCCTGTTAATGCACTTGCTACACCCCTGCTATTGCTGGTATTGCTAGTATCTATGGAGGGCGGTGATTACCTAACATTAGGTGATCTACATGTTCGTTTGACATAAAAATAATCTGGCAGGTCCGGCGGACGTTATCCCGTCCCGATAATAAAAAAAACATTGACAAGTGATCTACACAAACCTTCCTCATTAATCATTTTATCTACTGGTGAAAACCGCATGAAAATCCGTTCATTAATTTTTGAGTTTATCGCGAACGGACAGACAGACAGACATTGTTTTATAATATGTATAGATAACGCAACCATATCCACATTAACAAAAGCAAAGGTAACCCTGTCGGTGCATTTTTTTACTTTTATACGAGTAAGCCTCTGAATTGATGGTAATAAAATTTGGCATACAGGTAAACAGAGCTTGGGAATTTCCGATTATAACAATAATCATATTAGTCGTTACATTTAGATGTGAACCAAGCCCAGTTATAACCGTTCATATGAGATCTTTACGTTCTATCATATTTTCAGGTTTTGTACACTGTGAACGACGTCCAAATTTTACCGTTCGTAGGTTTTTTTGTTATGATCTCCAATTTTTCATGTATAAAAATTCAAAATCTTTAAAAAACCTTATGACCAGCTAAAATTGGACTGGGCTCATTTGAAATGTGAAGACACATAATATATAATACTAAGTCACGAGAAAAAGCGTGTTATATAAAAACTGAAAGCATACTTTCAATGTGAGATTCGAATTTACTTGTACTACGCGATATTTGTGCACGTTACCAAGTAATCGTCAACACATCAGCAAAAAAAAGATACTGGTCAAATGTCGAATAGACCTCGCGTTGCAAGAGATTTATTAAGTTATACATATAGATATATTGTTTTTATATTATCTTTATATACTCCGACACCACTGACACTTGCAGGTTTTAAATGGCATTTTATGAAGTGAAACTTCTAATGCGACTTCCAACAAGGTTGCGTTAAACGTATAACGCTACCATGGAGGGGGTATGAAAGCCCTGTTGCGTTAAACGTTCAACGCTCCTGGGGAGGGGGAATAAAAAGAGACAGAGCGAGAAAAATAATCAAACGTTTCGTATCTTACTTTAGTTATCATAATCCCATTGTAAATGTTATAGATTTGAATATTTCTCCACTCGAAAATGATATATAAAAGATGCCGATCAATTGTGAATTGTAAGCGATGTTAATAAAGTTTGTCTTAAAGAAACAATATGATTTCACTAAAAATCAACTTATACCCCTTCCTATTTTCATTTCCACTTTACAAAGGGACTCCACGCACTATTTTTTATTTTGCAAGTGCATGGATTGTACAAATTATCTAAATAATTTTAATATAACTTCATTAATTCTTGAAGCAATTTAAAATATATATTTTTCATGTTTCATACCTTGCTTTCATACCAAATTTGAAAACTGTAGGTATTTAAGAATTAGAACATTATGATTAGACAAGGATTGGAATTATTAATATGAAGTACTACTGTACCTACTGGTATGAATGTATATTTCCTGTTTTAGTGAGATTTTCTTAAAGCAATACAAACTATTGGCTTTAGCCTTCGATATTAATTTATTCTCTATACAACGGAACAGCTATCTGTAGTTAAAAAAATAGTTTCGCTTTGTCATTTCAGGTACCCTAAAACATTAAAAACCGTTGTCTAATCGGCGTTACCTTGCTTTTAGTTCAGTAAACTTGCAAATGACACCGGTACGCAAAAGGAGCTATTGTTACGTATTATTTACTTATAGTATACAATGAACACGGGCCACCCTGGACTGTCGATAACATGCCGAAATGAATAACCCTTTCACCAAGATGGCTGAATACGAAGAGACAATAGATGTCATGACAGAAGAAGGACGATGTCATGGGAAATAATAAGCATTAAAATTACAATACAATAAAGTACTTACTTGCAATGATGTAAATAATACATTAAGTTAAATAATATCTTCTATACATATAATAATAATGGAAGTCTAACGTATATGTACTTTCCGATTTCCGTGAATAAAATTGTCGCAGGTGAGTAGGGAATAAGTGATCAAATACATTTCAATCATTTTTAGAAATGTCTGTCTGTTTATATTAACACAGATCACTGCTAAAGTACTCGGTACAATAAACGCATAAAACATATCCTTAAGAAGGACTTAGTCTATGTTTCATTAAAATCGGTTCACTCTATTAAAAGTTATCGTAATTTGAATGCCGGCTCGAGGTAAATACGACAGAAGAGTAGTAATCTATACTGGTATTATAAAGACGCAGGGTTTGTTTGATTGAACGCAATTTCTTAATCGGGTTTTCTTTTCCTTTTGAGAGCCTCCGCTGCGTGTTAGCTTTAGCCCAAAGTAACTATTCCACGCGGACGAAATCACGGACATTAGCTAGTGTATAAATAAAAATCAATTGAAGCATGATATGACCGCGTCATTTTGGAACGGCTGCACCTGTAGGGCTAATTCTTTCTCGTTGTTTATAATTGTCAGGTATGTAAGAAAGAAAACGTTTGAATAATCGAACGGAAAAGTGAAAAAAATCCCATGTAAAAAAGTAAGATAGAAGATCTTTAAAAATATTATCAGAAATGACAGATTGATATTTAGGTGTTCAGTTGTTATTCCAGTACATGGTCGTACTGTGAAAGGAAGGTTTTTTGGGTCACCTGATGTTAAGTGATCACCGCCATCCGTAGACACTAACAATACCAGGGGAGTTTCAAGTGCGTTGCCACCCTAAGTTTGGTGAGGAGGGGGGATAGAGGGAGTGGAGGGGAGATGGGTTATGCGGCGCTCTCACTGACCGAACGAAACGCAACAATGCAAGCACTGTTACTTCACGTCGGTTCTCTGCGAGAGGGTGGTACTACCCCGGGTGAGCCGACCCATTCATGCTGAAACCAGTAATAGCTTCAGCGTGGCTCTACCACCACAGTGGTAATAATTGTTTCACCTTATAGGAACCTATATTATCAGAAATATGGACTGTATTTTCTTTTCAAAATCCGCAGCAAAACGAGCAAAACCGTTTTAGTGATGCAATAAAATCAATTACACACCAAAAATATCTACTATTAAGATCCTGCTGTTTTACTACAGTAATTCCGAATATCCGTTCTTATTTTTCATGATAGGTATTTCGAGATAAATAACATCCTATGACAGTATTATTTGCTATTACAAAAGGGCACACACTATCGTTGAAAGGTTTTTATTACGGCATCGAATATTCCAGAACGATAGGAAAAAATAGTCTGTGATATTGGAAAACAGTGGGAGAGATTGAGTCGGGTCGTGAAAAATGATTACCTATCTAGTATATAAATAGGTTTTGTACATTTCTATTACGTCTGTAAATCGAATCCGATTAGTATTTTCGATACGTAGCTATTATTTTAACCTTAAATAAAATTATGCCGGGGCGAAGACTGGGAGACGAATATAAAAATATGACGTCATCTATAGTGACGTTTTTTTTTACGCAGTAGAAACGGCTAAATGTTGTCAGTAACGCCTGCTTCATTTACACTGTAAGCAGCACGTATCTGAAACCTATTTAGTGTACCAAAGAAGTTCTTTGGAGATCCGTCTCGGAATAGGCAAATAATTACACCAGATAACTTTTTAGAAATGTTGACTTGACATGTTACATACTTTAAGTTATTGAATGTAATCGAAGATAAATACTTATATAATAGAGATACGTATAAGGAATATAAAAAAGGGTGTGTCGCAAACACACATGATAGAAGTGAAACGTTTATATTATAAGGAAACATTTTAATTACAAAATACAACAAAACCCCTACGTTACGCGGTGTTCCCAGACGTTGCTTAACGATAACTTACCGATGCTTAACGGACGATAATTGGTGTTTTCAAAATCTACATAACACAGTGATTACCCCACCATTTTTTGTCGCACAAAAAGGTTACCGATCAGAATTTTAAAGACTTCTCCTTCACTTTAAAAAAATGTCGTTTTATCATCATAACCGAACTTGTAACCACAGCAAAAATTACTAAATACTAAATATTAATACGTGAAGCGAAAACTTTGTAACCCTTTTTAAGCGATTTGCGCGAACGGATGAACTTGAAATTTAGCATAGTTAAAGTTTATATGGAGCAGAACTGCACAAAGCTATTTTTTTTTTAAATAAAATGTATTACAAACGCATTAAATTAATTATAATATACATTACTCACACTACTGCTTGAATGACACACAATATATACGCACATGTAAATGACAAAGACGTTTTGACATCCTTCATTTAATCTTACGTTCCAATTACCGTTTTATATCCTACATTCAATACTTTTAACATGACTTAACCAGATAACTTTTTAGAAATGTTGACTTGACATGTTACATGCTTTAAGTTATTGAATGTAATCGAAGATAAATACTTATATAATAGAGATACGTATAAGGAATATAAAAAAGAGTGTGTCGCAAACACACATGATAGAAGTGAAACGTTTATATTATAAGGAAACATTTTAATTACAAAATACAACAAAACCCCTACGTTACGCGGTGTTCCCAGACGTTACTTAACTTCGGTTATCGGACGAGAATTGCTGCTTTGGAAATCTACACGACACAGTGATTACCCCACCATTTTTCGTCGCACAAAAAGGTTACCGTTCAGAATTTTAAAGCCGTCTCATGAGATGTTTCACTTTAAAAAATTGTCATTTTATTATCATAACCGAACATTCTAAGTATCCACAGCAAAAACTACAATATGTATATATTAACACGTGAAAACTTTGTACCCCTTTTTAAGCGAATTGCGTGAACTTGAACTTGAAATTTAGCATAGTTATAGTTTATATGGAGGATAACTGCAGAAGGCTGTTTAAAAAATGTATAAAATGCATTACAAACGCATTTAATTAACATTACTCACACTACTGCTCGAATGATACACAACATATGTTGTGATTTCAATCAGACTGTTTGAATTAATTGTATTATTATTAAAATGAAACTTCTTAAGGGCTTTGAAATTCTGATCCGCAACATTTTTGTGTGGCGCTTTTGGTGAGGTTCAAATTAAGAGTGGATTACGCAAATTTCTACGCTTATGTCTCCTCTTTTACATTTAAATGCTCCGGTAATACATTTAACGGGTATGATTTTAATTTTGGGATTTCGTACCTAACTATTGAATGTATTAAGGTTTTACAAGTCTTACAGCGCTGAAGCGGATTTTGTATATTATTTTGTTATTAGTGCGGCTTGAGATATCTTGTTTTTTGTAAGGAAATTAAAGCAA
>MU161757.1:0-16296 GCA_015888305.1 Antheraea pernyi
ATAAACTCAAAAACTACTGAATGGAGTTTTATGCGATTTTCATCACTAGATAAAGTGATTCACGAGGAAGGTTTAGGCATATAACTTGTTAAGATTTTTTTTGTAAGTTGGTTGAAATATAACTATAATTGTTGGAAGTATCGGAAAAAATCAAGCCGCCTAGCCTGGAAGCGTTCGTCGACAACGCTGCCTAATCCCTTTGAAATATAACAAAACAATACAGATACGCAGATACGAAGGCGTGGGAATCAGTTAGTTAATTAATAAAAAAATCCACTACCAAAGACTAGTTTTCTTTCTCAATAGCATGTGTTTTTTTAATTACACTTTTTTGTAAGAATTATATATTACGTACTATTTTCAAATGAATTGACAGTTAAAACTAGCTTGATGAAATATATAAGAGGTTTAATGAAAACTTGCATACACGAATACATATATCAATATAGATAAACATAATGTTTATTTGAAATATCATGGGAATAATATAAAATAATGAGAATACAAAATGAGAAAATTGTTTTTTATTGTCGCTTTGTTTCAGGTTAGTCATATGGCTGGTCGTACGATAAGCTTGTCGATGAGTTGCCCGCACGAGCAGTTCGTGTGTCGCGAGGGGCAATACGTGTTGCTGCAATGTTTAGATGTGTCTCTTATAGAGTGGCACCCTTTTACTGTTGTTAAGGTTTGCCTATGAAATATTTATATCTGTGAACAAATATTCACACCTATAAACACCTTTCCTATATTCGTACTCCGTTGTTGTATGGGTATACATATTTATTATAACAGACATTGTAATGTAGCTAACTCTTTCGCTTCACACATTACCTTTTTCATCAGCTTACTGATTTTAGTATTTAAAAACAGTTATAAATACTGTGTCATCCATAGTTAGTATGGTTAGTATATTTCTTCTGCTGATCCTATTCAGCGAAAGTGCTCTCCAAGGTGGTAGTATTTTGATTTTAATGTTAGTGCCTCAAATAGTAAAGCTGATTTGATTTTTGCTTAATGATATTTTATCCGCCAACGTATGGAGTTTCATTGTGATGAAGGAATTATAAGGTTTTCTTATTAAAACATTTTTCAGGTTCCTACATCATACCAAAGAAATTTCGTAGTATGGATTAGGGTAAAAGGTGATTGGACTGAATCTTTAGAGAAGTTACTTGTAGAAAAAGGATATAATAAATTAAGGTAACTAAGATATGTTATGTGTAAAAACTAAAAAAATATATATCTATTATTTATATTTTGAAGTTTTTATTAACGTGCTCCTACCGTTTAGTGGAGAGAAACACATTTTAAACCTTATCGTTTGGAATTATGGGATGTGTATTGTTATTGTTATTGATTGTGAATAATACAATGGTTTTACAATGTTTTAAATGTTATTTTAAATACAGTTTTTTATGGATTTTACTTTTATTTTGTTCAATTTTTTAGTAAAAGAAATTTATAAACAGAAAAATAAGAATAAAAATAGAATTTTTATTATTATGATGTAACATTATTATTGTAAAGTAATTTATAGCTGTGATCAAAAGTTTGTGGGGGGTTATTTATTTTGTCTATGGTCTCATGAGAATATATGAGTTGTTAGACAATGCGAACTTTAGAAACTTTTTTTTTTATTTTTCTTTTAGATTATTACTGCCATTGTCGAATAGTTAATAGTATTACAAGTTCTTCTTTCATTCCATTTTTGGCAACCAGTCTTCTAGTAGACTATTACTGCCATTGTCAAGTGAGGATCGATATTACAAGTTTCTTAATATAATTTCAATGAACTAACAAGATGGTAGCCATCTTGTTAGAACTTTCTATGGAGTTTTTGTGGCATCTCAGAATTCATGGTCCGTGGTATTATTTTTCACTTCAGTCATGCACAATAAACAAACTATATTACATAAAACATCACCAATTTTACACAATATAGTAACACAAGATTATAAATTAAAAATAAAATCCACTACATGACAGACCAAGATCTCGCCAAAAACTCCTAGAAATGTGAAATGTTATAAGTGGTTTTTTAGTGATTTGTTGATATTAACATGGAGTATATGGTATATCAAGGTTAATTAAGTTTAATATTTCAGTGTCCTAGTCGACGGTCCGTTTTCAAGTCCTATGGAGAGCGCGATCAATAACGAAGTGTCATTATGCGTCGCAGCTGGAGTTGGTATCACACCGTTCGTTGCGATGTTGCATCATATTTTACTGTAATATTTTCTCATTAGTATCTGATCCATTTATCTGTAAGACTAAAAACATAATACAGTAATAAGAACATAACATATTGACATTAATTTTTGTTTCCGTGATAGTTAAGCCATGTGATTGGTACAAGCACATGCCACTGGCTTTAATCGACCTTTTGTTTATCTTGGTTAATATTCGTAAAGACTGAACTAATTGCTGCCAAAAACCAATACTGAACAAATGATATGCTTTATGCTTTTACATGTAGGCTAAGTACTAATGTTAAAACTTCAGAAAGGCGACTTTTTTTTTCGAACTGAAACACACAAAGGCTACATATAATCGATTCATTCATAAGGATTGCTGACCCACAAAAATGGAAAACATGTGTCTTTTCTGAATTTCTAAATCAAATATGGTCTGAATTATTTAGACTTCCTACTTTGCGTATTGAAATTAAAAAAGTAGTCTGGTTTTTATGTCGATTGGAACTGAGAGTCATAGTTATATTTTTATATAGTCCATTACATAATCAAACATGATGGGTTGTACAAGCTCAATACAAAACGTAAATACTACATATACACTGGTCATTATACTATGCGTCGCTAGTCTGTCGCAATATGTCACGATCATGTTGAGGTTATCGGTGACGCGAATCAAAAGTTTTCCCCTTACCAAAGATCACTCAACGCAGCTAAACTTAATAAAATTATAAAATAAATGTTACTCGACTGGCGTAGTTGTTTAAGCGATCGAGTCAACTCTGTTTCCGTATTGAGCGTAGTGGGTTCGAATCCCACCTAGAACAATTATTTATGTAATCCACAATGATGTATGTTTATAAAGCTCTCTACTGCACAGTGCTTGAGGCTTAAGAGTTATAATAAAAATTCAGTGAGAGCGCCGGAAGCACACCTCCCCTTCCGCCGTCCCATCTCCTCTCCTCGTCCCCTCCCCCAAACACAGGCTGGCAACGCATTAGCGACTCCCCTGGTGTTGTTAGTGTCAAGCGGTGATAACTTAACATCAGGTGACCCGCCTGTTCGTTTGCCTCCTATGATATATAAAAAAAATGAAACTGCATAATTATTATAAAGTTTTTGTTGATATATCTAGTTGAAACTTTTTCCAGTAATCCACGAAGTCGTCTACCAGGTCGAATACATTTACTATGGATAGTTAGACACGAGAAGGAACTTTCATGGATAGATGAGTTAGCTAACAAAACGATGTTACATTTACGAAACGCGAACCGACCCGACCGATTACATTTAGAACTCCACGTTACATACAACGATAATCTCGTTCGTAACACGTCACATATAATAATCGTTGACGAGAAAGGAATATCAGGTTTAACACAAGGAAGAGCGCTTACTGATGACGAAAAAGCAACTCTACTAACACCGAACAGAAAGAGGGGCGTCTACAAAAATGATAGCGAAGATAATATTTATGATGTGGCTAAGAAATACCCCCTGCTTGGATGCAGAGTGAGGCGCGGACGTCCACACTGGGACAGAGTATTCGGTTACTGGTCGCATTTATACCCCAAGTAAGTATACATTATAAATATTGAAAGTTTATCAGCGTGAGAAATAAAACCAGCGTCCATTTTACGTATATTTTATATTATATCTAAAACTATAAGCAAAATACTATTTCAACCATAGATAAAATATCTATATTTGTTGCTCTACAATTTAACAATATTAGCTAAAAGTAGTTAAGGGTTTCCTGTTTTTCAAATATAGCCCCTTAAATTGCCAACTTCGGCCCTGACCACATTAAAAACGGTTATGCTTTAAAAGAATGTTCGGGAATTTTCTTATCTTAGTCTAACTTGTAGTAACTTTTATATCCTATTCATAATCTTGTGTAATTTGATTTTATATTTTTTGCAATATAGGTGGCGTTTTACGTAATATAGTTCGGTTATTATGTACACGTGAATGGGATAAAAATAATACCACGGAGCGTGAATTCTGAGATTCTACACAGACCCCCGGAAAGTTCTAACAATGTGGCCGCCATCTTGTTAGAACATTGAAACTGTCAAAGGGCACTTGTAATATTGTTTCCTACTTGACAATGGCGATAATAGTCTGCAAGGTTGTTTGCCAAAAAAAAGAAAAAGAAGAACGTTCGAGTTCCCCCCTTCAATGTTTTAGACTTAGCAAGGAATCAACTTTTGATTATTATTATTATAAAAGTAGCTGGGTTCTGAGACGTCCACCGCGTAGAATTTAGCAAAAGAAAAAAAAATCAATGTAAGCATGTTCTGGGGCGGGTACTATGTACTATACACTCCTTCTTTAGTCTATTGGACGTGTGGGGAACTCTATATTTTTCGACATACAGACCAAATTTTTAAAAACTGGTTTTTCGCTATTTGTAGCTTATATATTTTCATAGCCATTTGGTATAAAGCTGTTTTTTTTCAATTACAAACAGACGCTTCAATTTTATTTATCTGTATATGGATTATTGAAGGCTTATCAGCAAGGCACGTATTGCGACAAATCGAAAGGCATTAAAAATCTTTGAGTTTCTAGTTCTGTAATTTACTTGGATTATGTTCGTTAATTCTGTGTCTATTAATACTTTGATTCTTTAATTGAAAAACAATATTGTGCCTAATTTAAATACGTGTAATTTGTGCCAGACCAATATCGACGATACTCGCCGTCTGATTTAATGCTGACTGTTAAGTGTGCGTTAGCACATATAAGATAATCTACCGTAATTTAAAATTGATGTATTTTATACTGCAGGTATGCAGTATCTCTTTTTAAGGAAATTCGTCGTATATGTCGTCATATTATGGCATGTGCATTCATATATACCACAGACAAAAATCATATCGTGTCTGTGGCAGTCGATCATACTTGCTCCGGTTTTTGTGGAATTCTAATGCGACCGCTTTTCTTGAAATTTGCAGAAAATGAATTTGAATGTATATTTTTGTTTCAGAACTCATCTAACTCTATACTGTTGCGGACCAAAGAAACTAGTGAGATTATTACGTAATAGATGTAATGAAACTTCGAAGAACACGAAAACAAAGTTTACGTTTGTACACGAAGGATTTTCGTAAACAGTGACTTTGTAAAATAGAAAAAATATAGACAATACATATTTATCACGATTCGTCTATTTTATTTATAAATTAGTATCAATATATAATTACCATAAAGTTTACACGTAATTAAATAAACAGTTTAAAAAAATACCACGCAAAAGGAGAAGAAAAGTATAAAAAAAGGAAATTAAAAATCTATTACTTCATTGTCAAACAGAAGTTCTATGTCCACGTTGTGATATGACAAAATTATTTGTAACATTTTTAAATCCAAATATAATAATATTTAGTACAATTACTTGATATTCTGGATATGAAACCATTAATAGAACCTATTAGTGATAAAAAACGTAAGCCAGCAAAAACTTTAAAGCAAAAGAAAAAGTCCAAACAAAAAGTGAGTTCATGTTTTTGGTTAGAGGACAGTTAGTGTATTTATTGTAGCACGTATTATGATATCTATATATTCTTTACCAATTTCACATGTATGAATATTTAAAGATAAGTTTAGGACTGTAACATGGATAAAACCAATGTTTTTTTAGCGATTTATAAAGTATGACAATATCAACCGATGTTAAGTAAAAATACGAGTAAATGTGGTAAAGCATCATGCTTATTAAGGGAACTGTAGTGTAACTGCTTGAACACATAAAACAGGTGACCTATATAATATCCGGTTATGATACATAGGTACCAGATATCTGCTTTTTTACTGGCTCGGCAAAATAACTGCACAGTACCTGAAGGCAAGTACGACACAATTCAGAACCAACGGCGACTGTGGAGAATTCTATTCCATTGACAGTCGACGTCAGCAGAGGACCTGCAAAAATGATTCTTCACGTCTTATTTGAAGGACCCAATATAATTTTTTTGTATGTCATATCAGGCAAACGAACAGATCGGTCACCTGATATTAAGTGATCACCACACTCCATAGACACTAATAAAACCAGGGGAGTCGAAAGTGCTTTGCCAGCCTGTATTTAGGGGAAAGGGAGGGAAGCAGTGTTACTTTAGGTCGGTTTTCTATGAGAGGGTGGCGAGCCGACACATTTATGTTGAAATCAGTAGTAGCTTCAGCGTGGCTCTAACAATTATAGGATGGAAAAATCACGCTGGCCGGAAGGCGGTTCAATATTCTCAAATTACGACAAACTTAAAAATTATCAGACTTCTCTGTTCTTATCGAAATGATTGCTACCGTGTACATGCATCTGTAGCTATGTGTACCTGCCCGCGCAGTTCTGTATTGGAAAGGAGATGATAGAATAAGGTTGAATAACTCTTTAAAACATGTACCATGATACAGATGATAAAATACGCTTGATTAGGCAATGTTCTTTGTTCGTGGTACAAAGGCTTAGAATGTTTAGTCACCTAAACGTTACAGATATTTATTAGGCCTCCAATGTGATTCGTTGAGATTAGGGCCACAGTGAACATTAGACAGAGAGAGAGAGAGAGAGAGAGAGAGCGCTATGTGATTGGTAACTGGAGCGTTTATAGGTTCTTTGCGACATCTGCACCATTGACAATGCGGATTCCCCGTCGCTGCAAGCTATTGAGGGCATCAAGGGGAGTATGAGGTGGTACGATTCCAAAATATTTCGTGCATAGCCAAACTAAAACTTTGTAGAGGAGTAATAGCGAGCAGGGTGTGAAAAATATTCGCCCTGTTTCTTCCTAGATGTTGTGGAGATAACGACTCCAACATGATTTGTGAAATTATGGTCACAACAAATGTCAAACTATTGAGGGGGCTTTATTTAGTGCTGATTGGAATACTCATAACTAATACTGAATATACAATGCCAATCAAAGCCAAGCGCCGAAAAATGTATAATTTCTATTTAGTACAGTTTTGTCATAGTCGTCTATAAATATCTCTGAAAAAGTCTTTGTGCGCGAAGTAGTCTGGTGAAACTGTTAGGGCCTTGCCAATAGCGTAGTCAATTCGAAAATAAAAACTTTATAACTTTATGCTTTATACGAAAGAAATGTATTTTCGATTTAAACATTGATTTTGAATTGAATTTAGCACTAGGCGTAATGGATTTCTCCAAGTTAATAAAAAAAAGGTTAATTTTATATAAACTACTTTTTTTTTAATGTCATAAGTGGCAAACGAACAGGTGGGTCACCTGCTGTTAAGTGATCACCAAAGTCCATTGACACTAACAATACCAGAGGAGTCGCAAGTGCGTTGCCACCCTTTGGGGGGAAATGATTAGGTGAGGGAGAGGCAGAGGAGGAGAGGGGAGGGGAGGTGGGCCTCCGGCGCTCTTACTGACCGAACGAAACGCAACAATGGCAAGCACTGTTACTTCACGTCGGTTTTCTATGAGAGGGTGGTAGTACCCCGGGCGAGCCGACCAATTCATACTGAAACCAGTAATAGTTTCAGCGTCTCTCTACCACCATTAAAACTAAATTAAAACTACGTTTTGATTTATTTTAAAAGGGTATGTTTATATGTGCTATGTGAAATTCTATTTTATATTGACAAGACTGTCTTGGTATCTTTTTTTTCAGCTCGAACTCGATCGTTAATCAGTATTAAAAACTTATGGGCCAAGGGCATTCGGCTCATTCTAATAATACTTTTATTTTGTAGACTAAAACGGACCAAGGAAAGAAATTTTTGAGTATCATATGTCCAATATGCTTTCAAGATTTGTGCAATAAATCGATAGTCGCAACAAAGTGTGGTCACGTGTTTTGTGCAGAATGTCTTCAAGAATCTTTGAAAGTTAGATCAAAGTGTCCCAAGTGCCGCAGTACTGTGAAAGCTCCGAATGGTTATCACCCTCTATATCTGGACGCAGAAAATACATGTTAGAATTAAATTACTCACATGGCCTTTGTTTATAGACTTATAAGAATATATTTTAAAATGGAGACTAAATATACCTGTATAGGCTTTTTTTTGATGTGAAAGGTAAGACACTAAGTTTTGGTTAGTGTATATATAACAGTTAACTTTTGCAATATAATCAATAAAAGACTACATTGTGGTAGGACTTTTTCTAATGTCCACCTGGATAGCTACCGCTCTTATATTAAAAATTCGTCGGAGTTTTTGGCGGAATTTTGGTCTTTCATGTAGTGGATTTTATATTTTATCCATAATCTTGTGTTATTTGACTCTATGTTTTGAAAAATTGGCGGTGGTTTATGTAATACACTTCGGTTATTGTGCATAAGTGAAGTGATTGGAAAATAATACCATGAACCATGAAATCTGAGATGCCACAAAAACTCCCTGGAAAGTTCTAACAAGAGAGCCACCATCTTGTTGGAACATTGAAATTATTCACACGACACTTATTGTGTAAAATATGTTGTAATTTCCATTGAAACATAACATTGACACTGGCAAGTGCTTCTGCGGAGCCAAAACAAGAAAATTTGTCGTTAAACATCAATCCTCTCTTCAATATCTCATCTTATCATTCAATCTTCCTCTAGGATAAGTGTGTATCTTACGCCACATTACAATATAATATGATCAAACATTAAATACTATATCACTAAATATTATAAAACAAAATCCACTGTTATGTCTGTCTGTCCGTTCGCAATAAACTCAAAAACTGCTGAACGGATTTTCATGCGGTTTTCATCAGTAGATAAAGTGATTCACGAGAAAGATATAGATAGGTATATCATTTGTCAAGTTTCTTTTGTTATCAGGGCGGGACAACGTCTGCCGGGCCCGCTAATAATATATAAAAAAAAACGCAATAATCAAGATGTATTTATATTTGTTATCACATTTGTCAACGCAGCTATTGTGTTATGATTGCGGTTAGGCTTAACTATTCACAACTGTTAGATTATACAATCAGGCTAAGTGGATGAAATATAATAACATTATTAATAAATAACATAATGGAGTCGTTACATTTCAAAATGAGTTAAATCCAATTTTAATAGTTCATTAACATGTTTATTTTTTTTAATATTACCAGTTTTTATAGACCGAGAACAAAGTTAAAAATTTTGCCGTTCATAAGGTTTGTCATTTTTTATGATATTCATATTTAACATGTACAATATTTTTAGACCTTGAACAATAATGTCAAATATTAGGAACGGTCAAAATTGGATTTAGCTTATTTTGAAATGTAACGAAACATTGTGACATTATGAATTCCTATTATAAGTACTCAAAAAACTATTACACACGTTGCTTGGTATACAGTTTTCTTGCCGCTTATTATTAAAAAAAATATATCGTTGTTATTTGAAACGTTAGGTTACATATTACGGGCTAGTAAAAAGAAACGTACAGTACATATTATCTAGTACATAGAGTTAAAAAAAAAAATTGTTACACAAGTGGCTATATGAAAAAATATTTAAAGCAGTGTACTCGATAAATAATTGCCGAGTAAAATAGATCAATGATTTGGTAGTCGAAAGAGACAAATAAAAATTAACTTTCATACGGCACCATAAAGTAAAGAAAAATAAGAAGTAGGTAATCGAATGTCATCTCGGTCAAAATTTGACAGTAGATAATATATTTCATATTTTGACATCAATTATATGTCAAAATTGTCAATATCAGAATCGTTGTAATGTTTTTCAAGAGGTAGAAAATAATTTGGAAAATAAAATGGGCACTGATATGCACCCAGATACTATAAGCAGCGCAGAAGCGTATTTCAACTTAATCACTAAATTTGATACTCCAGATTTAACGTTTCAAACTTTTGCTAAAAGGTTGGCAAGATACAGTTTTCACGTAAAAGCTGTTATCCAGGTAATCAAATACTAATTATTAGAATAATAATCACACATATTCAAAAGTGAAAACACTGTAAATACCATAGAAGTACCAATATTATTTGTACTCTGCTAAAGGTTCAATTTTTTCTTAGTATGTATGTATGCGATATTCTCAGAAACTACATAACTGATTCCTATGATGCTTTTCTGAGGTAGGTATTACAGTATAATCTCACAAATCCGGGACTATTAAAAAACGGAGGGTGTCGGATTATTGAAATGTTCGGATTACTGGATTATAGTGAAAAAGTCATAGGTAATGAATACAATGAAGCATTTCATAGAGGTGTGTTATGTATTAATTAAACAGGTACATATGTAATTGCATGGTTTTAAAATAATCGTTAATTGAGGTCTGCTTTTGTGCAACTTGTAGTCCTTGCTTAAAAACTGTTTCTCGGATGTTGCGAAGAATTATAATATCTTTGGCAGATATGTCGTTTTCTTCTGCCCATGTTATGCAGGTATTTAAATAAATCAATGCATCATGCAATGCATCAGAGGCGTAGAGGGATGAGGGAGGCGTGGGCGGAGGGTGCCAGATTATTGGATGTGCCGATCTATCGAAGTGCAGGATTAGTGAAATTATACTGTATATACATTGATAGTAAAGTTTTAGTAAATAAAATATCTAGGTACCCTTGTTATGAAAATATTTTTACATAATGTTTCAAAAACTTGATTTTCAATAAATCTGGATTGTTCTTTTTAAACAGTTTCAAATTATTCATTATCCAATAAAATTTTGTTGGCTTTGGAACAACAAAAGAAAAGTAAATAAAAAAAACTGCTCAGTTTTATGAAACAATGGAGTACGTTATATTTTCACCTTATTAGATATTTTTGTATATAACCTTTTTTGAGTTGAGGGAATGTTTAGTATATAAGCTATAATTTGGTTAGTGCAAAAGTGTATACACTTCATTTATTCATAGGTCTGAAATAAGAACAATAATTTTGTTCCACAAGAAAAAAGAAAAGATCAAGACAAACACAAAATTATGAATAGTTAGTTATTATGCAACTAAAGCACTATAGGACTTTTTTCTGACACTAACTGACGCTATCATGACCAAGTTGGCTATCTGTAACAAGTATCTATAATAGTTGTGTTTCAGCAGTTGCACTGGACTGCCAGTCTATGGATTTAAGCTAAACCATTTTAGACTAACTTAGGCAAAACCTGGATTACTATTGCAAGGGACAAAACAAAATGGAGAAAGATGTAGGAGGCTTATTACCTAACATACAAAAAAAAAGAAACATAAGCAACACTAATACACATAACATTAATATAAAGCATTAATACTAACCAACTAACTCAAAAAATTTAGAAGTTAAGATAAATTTGTATGGGCAATTTAAAGCTAAATCAATAAAAAATAAAAATTTTAGACTAAATTATCATTTAATAGCAAATTACATTTTAGTGAAATGCTAAAACATAGGAAGTATAAAGAATTAAGTACAGTTAAAACCGTTTATAGTGAAATTGTTTCGAACAATATACTGGTTATATTGACTCAGAATGAAGGTCCCGGCTGAATGCTAATATCGCATATCTCGAAAACATCGCCGGTTTTTATGACTAAATATGAGTAGTCCCATCGATGATGTTATAACAGATTTTTACTGTATAAAACTTTTAACAAAATATGCCCCTATGCAATATATAATATCATTACATAGTATAAAACAAAGTCCCCTACCGCGTCTGTCTGTCTGTTCGCGATAAAGTAAAAAACTACTGAACGGATTTTCAAGCGGTTTTCACCAGTGGATAAAGTGATTCATGAGGAATGTTTTGATATATACTTTTTCAAGAATTTTTTTTTATAATCAGGGCGGGACAACATCTGCTGGAAACGCTAGAAATATATATATAATAGTAACATAATTGTAAAGGTGAAGGAGATATGTGTAATTGATTTAGAAAAATGTTTAATTTCAAGGACATTTTAGAATGCCGAAATCAATGGAACTATTAAATGAGTTGAATGAAAAAGGTAGAGTAAAAATAAATCAACTGAGAGATGAAATTGAAAGCTTGGAGCTCTATGGAAAAGAGAATGGTGCAAGAAAATATGCTGTCGAAGTCGAATCACAAAGGCACCAATTGGCCAGGTAAACTTCTAAGTTATATTTATATCTATAATAGCGGACCCGGTGGACATAGCCCCGCCCTGTTGATAAAAATAATTGTATACTTAAACCTTCCTCATGGATCATTTTATCTACTGGTAAAAACCGCATGAAAATCCATTCAGTCTTTTTTGAGCTTATTGCGAACAAACAGACAGAAGTGGCAAAGGACTTTGTTTTATAATGTGTAGTAATAAAATAATATTGAGTTACATAAAGGATTTTTGTTAAGTGGAATTTCTTATTGGAGGGCTTTTAAATCCTGATCCGCATCCTTTTTATGTGATGATGAAAAGATTTTGTAGTTTGACTCTTGTAATCCTGTTAATCTGTAAATAAAGGAAAAGTATTTGATGTCTTTTTTCCATTACTTTTAGTCTTTTAAAACAATTCAAAGAGGCAAACATAACGAGTATGTTTGCAATAGAGAAAGCACAAAGAGATGCATTACTTAATGATGCGGATGGACCTCAGCCAGTCATCAGGAACAGAAACTCGATGACTGGGTTGTTTTCCGAACCGGTGGTAGTTTTGATGTTCATGAGTGCCTTCTTAGGGCCTAAATTTAAAGTGATTTTGATTTTGAATAGGTATATAAAGGAAAAGTATTTGATGTTTTTTTTTCCATTACTTTAGTCTTTTAAAACAATTCAAAGAGGCAAACATAACGAGTATGTTTGCAATAGAGAAAGCACAAAGAGATGCATTACTTAATGATGCGGATGGACCTCAGCCAGTCATCAGGAACAGAAATAGGAAAGTTGACAGATCTGGATTGCTCAAAATGTCATCAGGTAATAGATAAATAATTTCTTTTTCTTGGCTTTTGAAATTCATTTGTCATTAATAAGTGTCGAATTATTCATTAACATGTTCAGTGCCACATATACCACTAGTGGTACACATTAAGCTTGATCTATAGGCTGCGTGATATAGAAACATGTTACATTCAACTATTGTTTGATTGCTAACATTTTTTTGTGATAAATGATGTATTGAACAAGGAAATAAATTATTTATATTTATAGAACATGTTAAAAAATTGTTATTTTTTCAATGTATCATAACTACTATTACTACTCCTACAATATTCGATTTAGAATAGAATACCAGAAGTTTCTATTAAAAAAAAAGATATATTAGGAAAAGGAGATCACAGGCATAGACAGTAAATAAGAGATACTTTTGAAAGATCCGAAATAAAGTAACAAACAAATAATGTATTCTAAAATTTTGTGCAAAAATATAAAATATATTTATCAAATACTAGCAGGCCCGGCAGGCATTGTCCTGCCCTTATAATAAAAAAAAACCTTTATAAATTCTATACCTAAACCTTCCTCATGAGACAATTTATCTACTGGTGAAAACTGCATGAAAATCCATTCACTAGTTTTCGAGTTTGTCGCGAACAGATATGGCACATGACTTTGTTTTATAATAAGTAATGATTAAGTAAAATATGTTATTATACTTTAGTATGGTTGACAACTTTAGTATGAAGTGTGTTTAGCCATTAAATTGGGATTGTTTTGTATAAAGTTTTAATAATGTTTCTACAGGTGTCACTGAACAATTACTATCAATTAGTAGACAATTGGCAGATACAACACAGAGGAGTCAGGACACCTTGGACAGTTTAGTTTCATCCAGCTCGACTGTTCATGTGAGTATATATGTATTATATTATTATATATTCAAAAGTATACATATATTAAAAATGTAAATATATTGTGTCTGTACTGTTTCGATTTTCCTGTGTGTGTTTATCTGTCTGTTTATATGAACACGCACGACTGTTAAGTACTGGGTTGACAATAAATCTCAGCAATAAATTAAAGCATATCTTCTAGAATAACTTAGTCTTTGTTTCATTCATTCAAAGTTATTGTAATTTGAATGACTGCTCGAGTTAAGTACGAGAGAAAAGTAGAAGCTTAATACATTCAGATAACTTTATTAATCGCCGCGTTGAATAAGGTCGTCGCGTAACGTAAGGAAATCTAGCTATAAATAATATATCACTACTCTGAGGTATTTTATTCAAAGGAATAATCAGTATTTACCATAAAACACTTGTGTTTTTGTAAGCAAAATATAACCAAGGCCATTTTACTTAATTCTTCAAACAAAAATATACATATATATTTTTTAATTCTGTTATTCTCGCATCAATACATTTTCATTGAACATGGTATCCGAAGCAAGAGAGTTGACCAAAATTTGATACGAGTCACCTACCTTCCAGCTAACGTTTTTCATGAGAATAGAATGTTATAATGTCACAAATATTAATTATATGGTGATTTAATACAAGTTAGAATGTTACACTAATTTTAAAGCCTGTGAATACCTTTACATTTATCCCTACATGTCTTCCAAGATCATTAATTTGATTTGATAGCCTACTTATTATTATTTAAGTCAAAGGGAAATAAAAATATTAGAAAAAAAAACATTCATTTAAATATGCATGCTTGGCGATACATTTTAAACTAGAGTATACCAAATAGTTAGGCGAAGTTACTAGAATAGTTACCGTCTCATCACAATATCTACTGTCGCCGAAAACCAACTCCAATTCTAGCAACAAGGTATTCGAACATACATTCATCGACAAGGTGTCCAAATATGTTACCACTGAGCTTTCAGTATTGCATCGACTTTTTTTTTTTTTTTTTTCGAACTGACTACGCTATTGTGCAGGGTCTTCACAGCTTCCCCGGACTACTAAGGCGAGCGCTTAAGCCACTCAGCCATTGCATCGACGTTCATCACTTCTCTTTGTTTAAGATAATCTAACTGCTTT
Organism: Antheraea pernyi; assembly: GCA_015888305.1. Lineage (NCBI taxonomy): Eukaryota > Metazoa > Arthropoda > Insecta > Lepidoptera > Saturniidae > Antheraea > Antheraea pernyi. The sequence continues at coordinate 15,045 of MU161757.1, forward strand.
GATAGTGATTCAAAAGATTTAAAATGAAACACGAGTAGAGTACCTTGGTAGAATAAATGATTTATTCTGTGACATTTAGTATGAAAATATCCAGTATTATTATTATTATTATCAGTTTTGTTATTGGTTTCCCACAAATATATTCGGAATTAACAATATAAAGGTTGTACAATTGTTGGTCTTTCTTTCCGTCTGTTTGTTTTTTTTTAATTCAATATTATTCAAATAAAATGGAGGAACTACTTTTGTTTTTTCTTTTAATAATTTATTATATGGTTACCTCTTTATTTGTCTCAGATATGTTTCTAAAGTGATTATTGTTTTAATAATTTAAACATTTCAGGGCACTCAATCGGAGCTACAGAATACCGCCAGCACCATATCCCAGTCAAGTAAACTTTTGAAAAAATATGGCCGCAGGGAGTTCACTGATAAAGTGATTATGCTCTTTGCATTCCTTTTCTTTTTAGCTGTATGCCTTTATATCGTCCAGAAGAGGTTATTTTAATTTATATGTGACATTCGTGTGTGTATCTATTATTATTTTTTGTATAGATTATTTATTTCAATAATATACCATAACCGATTTTGAAAATTCTTTTACCAATACAAAACCACGTTATTTGTGAGTGTTATAGTGTGATTTGTGAGTGTTATATATCATTACGCTAAGGACAATAGCTAATGGAGCAACAATGAAAAATGTTTTAAAATCGGGGTATTTTTTCCTTTTGAGAACTTCCGCTGCGTCTTAGCCCAAAATAACTATTTCACGCGTATGAAGTCGCGGGCAGAAGCTATTAACTAATTATATATCTATAATAATATTATAAAGAAGTTACACATTACGTTTTGTGTTTCATCAATCTGTATGTTCGAAGCAAAGTTCGAAAGCAATAAATATATAAAGTCTCGGATAATGTCCGGGGAAAAAGAGGGCTTAAAAAAAACTGTATGTTGTGTAATATTCCATACTGTTATACCCGTAGGTTAATCGAACACCGTTTGTGTCAGAAGAAACGAATAAGTAACGAATTAAATTAATTATGATTTAATATAAGTTTTGGTTATGTTTAATTATTATCTAAACAGATGGTACAGAAACGAGCCGTCATATTGCCGTAACGGACTTTCGTTGCTTCGGCGTCCAGTTACCTCCTAGTCGCGCCTAGAGAAGTTTTACTTTAAAAGTCACTTCTTTACAATATCGCGTGCTAATCTTTACGTATAATAAAAATGAAGTGTCTGTATG